>JAJOOF010000687.1:0-57820 GCA_029582545.1 Solanum lignicaule
TTTTATTTTTAATAATAATATTTTTATTTGCATATATTCAATATATAATCACATAATTAAATATACAAGTGACCTAAAGCACAAAATTAGCTAATAATTAAATCGAAGCTATATGTTTCAAATAAACTTCGAGAAACATGTCTTGTACAACCAATACTTAGAAAGTGATTGCTTAAAGATCTCTACTATCAATAAATTCTAAAAAACCAAATGCATTCAAATGTATATGACAATAGTACAAAAACTCTTTCATCGTTCACTACAATATATCGAGTTTACTTTTGGCTACATGCAATTCAAATTCAATTACCGGCATTTTCCTGCACATTCAAAATAAAATTATAAGTTAGTGAAATAAATCATGTGTATTTAATATGCTCAAATTCACAGTAAGCCAAACCAATCCATAACAATAAATTAACAGGCCACACACATCAATGGACAATTTTATCAACAGCAAGTTGACATTCAAGAAACCTCCTGAGGTGGAATTTGTTTTTAACTTAATCTACAAGCCAAATGTTAAAGCAACTATGAATTAGGAGAAAACAATCTCTTGAAAAACTATAGCTAGTTGCTTATCAGGACCCTAATCAGGATTTAGAAGAGGAAGTTTGATCATTTTCACTGGAACCAGAACCAACCATAAATTGAAGCTCTCTTGTCATAAATCTCCAATAAAAAATCCCTAAGCATCTGAAGGAAGCAGTGCTGCTCCAATGGCTGAAGCAATAGTCCTTAACTTGTCTCCATTCCCATCACTTTTTGACACACAACAACAGAGACCCCTCCTGCACATAACCCATACCAGGTTGCATTGCAGATAGAACTCTTTAGGCATAAATGGACTACTAGAAGACAACTTCTTATAAATTTCAGCATTTTAAAGACAAGAGACATCTAAAAGAAACAAAGAATCACTTGCAAAGCTAATCCATCTTGAAGGCAGTGCATTCCTAAGACAGTAAAATGCAAAATTTCATTCTATCAAAACTTAAAAGAAAAATGAAGTTCACAGAGGTCACATATAGTAAAGAAAAAGGCAAATTCATTTGTCACTAGAGAACATACACTTATGCAGATCACAACCTGAAAGAGATAATACAAACTCATTTGAGGCCTATTATGTCAAGAATACTGGACAATATCTCACCCCAAACAAATAAAACAGTATACACATCTCTGATAAACATAAAACGATAGGAATCAAATACATATTCACTGTGAGAATCAGAAAAAAAATGTCATGTATCAAAAGAAATCATTCACACACAAAACGACCCTACCAAGGTTGAATAAATATGCACCTACTGATATGAGTGAGATCTGATCAATCTAGACTTAGAAAACAAGCACAAGAACAACATAGTAATTTCTTTGACACCTTCAAAACCCATAACCAAAAACAAGAAAACTACTACAACAAATAGAAACAAAGCAACATCAATGCACGCTTTTATCAACAACTTTTCACGTGCTTATGTAATAAAAATCTAGTGATATTCTCAAATGCACGTTTATGTACTTACTTAGAAAAGTATGTTATAAGAAAATTATAAAGACAAGGAAGTTAGACAAAGCAAAACATGAAATTTTCAAGGAACCTAAGTAGCCCTATCATATAAAAAATAATGTCTTACGGAGAATATACAGATCATGGTACTATTAAAGTGCAAAACTTGTCTATCCTAGTTCCTGGGACTATTTTCACATTTTGTTCGGTCTTCATATCTGAATTGTCATCTCATGTTATAGTATTAATGCCGTCCTAGCTGTTGTAATTTTTTCCACATACAAATCATTTGTCTAGGGGACTGGTAAATTAGGATGTGTTGCAGTGTTGGTACATGTATAACTTGTGAATTCTATTGTTGTAATACCAAACATAAGGATACATGTGTTGAAGTGTTGGCACTGCAATGACTGGCTGATTTGTTTCCTCGATTCATCTTCGAGCAGTTCAACAACCTGTTGCTCACCCTTGCCACAAATCCATATCATGCAAGTTATACTCTTGTAAATTATTTTAAGGACTACATGTAGTAGACACCACAAACTTAAACACAGTCCATTAACATGCTAAGTTAGAGAAGCTCCTCTTCCATCGAAGGTATCAAGGGAAAGGTTGACTATTGCTACGGTTAAAATATCAAAACATTTAAGATATTTTGATTCACTGCTATCTGGTTATGCAAGAATCAAAGGAAGTTCTTGAGATATCTTTCATATTTTTGCAACATCATTGGGAATATATATCATGCTTACCAAGTCAATCGATCAAGTAACTACCAAAAGAATAAAGTGTGAATGCTTCCTAACAATTCCTCAATATGTCGCAGGCAAGGGAAAATTTTGAGTTCCACAAGGATACAATCTGTAAAAGATGAGAACCAATTCATTTAACTCATGAGAATTTGAAGTTACTTATTTAGAAATTTTGCATCAGCTTTAAAGATTAATTTTGCATCATGAGAATTTGAAGTTACTTATTTAGAAATTTTGCATCAGCTTTAAAGATTATTGAGAATTTGAAGTTACTTATTTAGAAATTTTGCATCAGCTTTAAAGATTAATTTACGTTGTTGCTTTAGTCATTCAGTTTAATCATGTATATTGAATTAAAAGATAGTGTATCTCGTAAAATAGTGAAAGATGTAGCAAGACATTATAATATTATATCCAATTAGAACCTTATCTACTTGATAGATGTCTCAATTTACAATTCAGAAATCAGAGTCCCTTTCACTGGTTTATATCCTTACTGATTAAGTGGCATAGACATGAACCATGAAAATGACCCCCACTGTCCATTTTTGTTCCTGATAAGCAAACACAAATTTAGATCCTACATTCTAAGAAATTAGAATAAAGAGTAGTCCATGTATACCTAAATTGAGAACTCACCGTTAGATTAGTATAATATCTAAGATGCTGAAAAATTAAGAGAAGCGATAGGATCAATGCTACAAAGACAAAGAATCCCCCATTTACGAGAGTAGGCTCGTGGAGATCTCTAGAAATATTCACATCGAAAGAGATGTAAAATGATGCCATGCCACATGATCTCAACCAAACCTGAAAAACAGCAATGCAATTAACTTGGAATGGTTATCGCTTAACTTAATCTACAATAGAGGGAAACAACAAATTCCCTAAGCCTGGTAATCCACTAATCCAAAAGTAGAATGCTAGAGGCAAGTAAAAAGTTTTCATTATTTTCATTTTTTTCAGGTGTTATTAAGTCCATGTATTCTTAGTAAGGTCTGTTCTACAGTTGTTTGGAAAGGAGAAGCCTGATGAATTTTCAGCATTTTAGGAAGGTCTATTCTACAATTGCACATAACAGAGAGGACAATGAATGAAATCTACTTAGCAGGAGAACCTTCAACGATTGGGATCTTGGCAGTCTGAAAAGACTTATTTCCCCCGTGACATTTATATGAAGAATCATTCAAATACATGAATCTTGAAAAATCTCATGCTAAGCGACTCTAATTTTGAGCCAAAAACTAAACCTAAAAAAGAAAGTTCTTCAATTGCTCATCTTTTGCATATGCTTATCAGAAAGTCCAGAAATAAGCTGACAAAATGGGTATATCAACAAGAGAGGAAGGTTTACTTCAAATAAGTTAATTCAGATTTCTACTACATTCCATTTATTTTTAAAATATACTATTTCATAAAGTGCTCGAATACTAAGTTACAAGTCAACTTCAAATAGTAAAAGATTTTCAGCAGAAAATCAACATAGAATTGCTAGTGTAACTAAGTATATTAAGAAACTAAGCAAGTACATTGTCAAGTCATGTAGTAACCTTGATTTTAAATGCTAAAGGAGGTTATAAAGAATCCTTAAGGTCTTCACAAGCCTACTTTAGCTCACGACAAAAAGTTTTTTTTGTTTAAATGCTACATATATTACAAAAAGGAAAGCACGAAGATTGTGTAAAACATTACATCAAAAACCCAAAAGATCTCTGACAATGTATACAGTAAATGTATGAACTATAACATGGACTCAACTTCATTTACAAGTTCTACTTTACACCAAAAGGAAATGACAAAAATACTACTCCCCCTCTGTCACATCAATTTAGAATAATCAACTCTTTTATAATGTTAACCAAAAAAAGGAGAAATATAGTTAACATAACTGATCCGATTTCCCTTATATTTTCCATGCTTACTATGAGTAACATTATCATGTTTGAACTCCTAAAATAGTGTCACATTAATTTTTATAATGGGTTATTAGTAAAAAGTAAGCCTTGATTCTACATATTCGAGTGTTAGGTCAAATTTATGTAGATTATAGTAAAACAAGTAATGCAACTTACTTGAGCATCATGAGTCATTGAATCTGCTTTATCAAGGATTTTGATCTTAAATGGTGGGCAATGATAACCACTGAAATGAGTAAGGAAGATATCTCATTAAACAACAAAGTAAAAAAGAGGCTCAAAATGCATTAAAAATTGAGCTAGACAAGACATGAGTTTAACTTTATCGATTAGAACCAACATGAATAGAAGTTCTTAATTTTTGTACGAACTACATTGATACAACTATCATCACTAGAATTTAGCTCCATATTCTAAACTTATAAGACTTGGGTTTGTTAAAGAAAAAATCACTGAAAGATGAAATATATACATACAAAAAGTAAGGTAGAAAAAAGGAAACAATAAAGCAGCATAAACTCATAAAGCCCAAGTTTGATAATATGATTTCTCTTTTGTTAGAGAATATTAAGAGCCGCTTGTCCATTGGAAAATGTATTTAGTAATCTCAAAAACAACACAACAAACTCCACAAGAATATTCTTGTTCATTAGAGGATTTTACCTATTAGAATGTTAAAAAAGGAAGTGCTCATCTCTTAAACTTGTCACATTAGTTGACAGATTCCGGAAGAATTCGCTACAACTAAGTGTAGGGATTCGGACAAAAACAATAGGCCTGTGCGTTTTACATTACTCAAGTATACTTCAAAATATTAAACAACATATGGATATAAACTCAAGAAAGTAAATATATTTTCTTATCCTAATACATTTAAACAACACAATCCTAGTTGACTCTATGAATAATGGAGAGAAAATATGTTTAGAAACATGAAACTAGCAGCAGCTAGAATATAAACTAGGCTTGAATACATGTACTAGAATTTGAAGCAAGGCATCAAGTTGTTTTATGTCCATTCAATTTCTAGAATATAAATAGTATAAAGAAAATATATGTCCAAAAGTTCTATTATTACTCAATATAATTCTTTGAAAACAAAAAGGGAGGTTAAATTGCTCCAAAGTAGTGAACCTTTTTTCAAAAGTTCCAGCTTATTCCTCTTTACACTTTGAATTTCAAAAAGAACGAAATTGTTTTTCATTGCTAAACTAGAAACAATGTAAGATAGAAACTCCTAGACCAAATCGGATTTCGGCTAACATTATAGGTCATTAGGTGGCTGAAAGACATTTACAGAAATCAAATTTTGATAGACTTATTTCATAATCAATTTCATCACACTACAATTTGCTATACGAAATTGACATCAAAAAGTACTTCCTTGGCTAAAATATAAATTGACTTTCAGGAACAAGATCTATAGAATCAATAATCAATCGACCATACGAAAAATTTCTTAATTAAATTAACATCAAGTAGAGAAACCCCCAAGTAAAATCCACATGTAACATAAACATACCTGAGAAGCGGGTACAAAACAGAACCCTAAAGGGTCATCATCTTCCCATTCAAGGAGCACCATAAGACAATATAGTCGGGTACTGTAAGAAAAATGAAATGAACAAATATTCATCTCAAACACGTTAGCAACCAAAACTGAACCATAAAAGTGTCTAAATATTTTTCAAAATATTACGAGCAATTAACATAGAAATGGATTGTTCTATCCAATGGCATAATTATGAGAAGAAACTGAAGAGAAAATTGTGAGCAGAAACTTCACTGAACCTCCGTATGTGATTTGGGCAATCATTTCTTAGATTGATCTGGGAAGAGTTGCTCCTACCAGAGCTCTCTAAATTGGGATAAAGAGAAGCTTTTACTTGAGTTCTTGTAGATTCTCCGATTCCTCAAGATCTGGAATTCTTCGAATTGTTTCTTTAGCCTCTCCCATAAAGGTGAAGCATGATTAAGGAAATCACAACCAAACATCGATAAAGTTACAATGGAGACTTTTTGGAGGGGAAATGAGAAGGAGAGAAAGTAGGGTTTAATTTTTGAGTAGTGATATAGGCAAAGAGTAACTAGGAGAGCATTTTAATTTGGGGCAAAACGTTTTTAGAGTTATGTTTATATTGAGGTTATTATTTACCAATTAGAAATTGGAGGGAGAGTTAAATATATTGGAGGAATACATTATTTTGGTGAAAATTATAAGGCCACACTTGTAAAATGTTGTTTTAAGAATTATGAAAATATCACACTTTAAAAGCGTAGTCATATGTATAAATATGCATTGCTAATTATATCATGATGTGTCGACGCTTATAATGTGTAACCTATACTACTAAAGAGCACGCTTTATAAGTGTTGCCAAAATTACCATAGCCAAATGGTAAAAACTAAGGATATGCTTTAATAGCGTAGCCAAAAATGTTTTAGGCAATACTTTACAAGCATTGTCAAGATTCAGTGTCGCCTTAGGCATAAAATTGTGTAGTGCATGTTTTCTAAATGTTGATGATTGAAAGTGGGTTTTGAGCTTTGAAAGGTAAATTATGGAATTACGCATGTTCTTATTAGAATTATGTAAATGTTTTAAGGATGCTTTGAGAGTAAAGTATCAATGATGATGTTAATGTTGTGTTGTTGAAAGGATTTTCTCATAAACACATGAAAGCTTGATTGTGAAACATTACATAATCATTAGCGACAATTTATTAACGTCAATAGCTTAATTGCCTCTAATTATGTATTTTTAGCGTCAATTAACACTCTTTGTTTATGTCCCTAAAGCCTTAGAGACATTGGTTCTAGTTGCATTTAACTAATGAGGGTAAAGAGTTCAGCACTCTTTATAAATGTCTATATTTATTGCCACCAAAAGTTATTTTAGTTGAAATGAAAGATTTTCTCACATAAGAAAACATTCTAAGGTTGACAGATCATCTCACCTAATGGAATCAAAGATACAGAGATATCCCTATGAAACCTAGCTTGGATTGGTTATTGAATGATACCCTTTAATGGATAATGATTTAGCTTGGATTGGCAAGATGAAGTGCCCTTCCATGGATAATAAGAACAAGTAAGAAATGACTATTATGCACTATTTATTCTTAGCACTAAGGGGATATTGAGATGGAGGCTCTCCCATAGTAGAGGCCACATTTCTAGTAGCAATCTCTTTATCCCTTATCTATGTGTCCCCATAGGATAATTGTCTAGATAGACATTAGCTTGTGGATCCACTTAAGCTAGAAGTCAATGGTCCTTACGTTGGCAAGTACGACAACCCATTTTGGTGTGGGAGACACCAGGGGATCATGCTATAGCTCACATGGTCTATATGTCGGTGAAGGATAACTCCCACATTAAAATGAACTAAGGTTACTTCAACAAGTATCTCATATGAGTTCAAAGTATTTAGTGATGTTAGCTTGCATTGACCATGTTTTATGACTTATGTTTTCTAACCCATATTTTAGCTTGGTCAATTTCATGTCATGAAATGTCCTCTTTTAGCATGATTTAAATATTTTATACATTGCTATCGTAGTTGGTACAATATTTTTAACGCATACTCTTGCCTACATTTCCCTGAATGTAGGGTCCGACAGTCAAGGTCCCTAGTTTCAGGGCTAATGGTTGATTTTGAGATTTCCGAGCTTTGTGAGTCCTCATGCTTCGAGGATGAATTTCAATTGTTTTGTGTTTCTTTCTTATATTCAGTTTTGGACATGATGAATGGGATAGTCCCAATTTCACTCTATTATATTAGATTGTTGTTGAGACAAGTGTTTTAGACTTCTGCTTTCTTTTATTAAAACTTTTGGCCTTGAAATGTTATTTTTACCTCTTATGTTTTATTTAGTATGTTATGAATGCTAAGTGGCTTGTATGGGGTCTCGCGGGGTCCTATACGTCATGTCACATCTAGGGGGTACCCCTGCGTAGTGACACAAATGTTGTCAGACCAACATTTTAGTTCACGGGCACCACAACCTCCCTATTGGCTTCAACTTTCATGGCTTGGGCCAACAATTGAAAAGCAGCCCTACATTAGTAACTTGTTCGGCTAACGGGTCGACTGGAACTTGGGGAGCTTCTCATTGGCATTTCTCCTAACGTAAGATCTTTGAGGGGCCATATCCTTAAAAGATTAGATAGGGATTAGGAGAGAGACAAATAGAGTTACACTTTATCACATGACTTTAGAGTACCGAAAGAAGTTGAGTTTCCTGGTCAGCTTATAGCTTCTTATTCATAAATGTGCCACACTTTACACTTATGACAAGACCCTACTTAATGTGTCTTATGAGACTTCCTAGGACCTTTCTAAATCTTGTGTTGTGAATACCAAATTTGGCATGACCCAAAGTACACCCTAGTCATAACATGGAATATAGGACACCGAGAGACCCTATACAAGCCACTTAGAATACATATACAAGATAATAGAAGCTTAAAGAGCTAAAAAGACATTTTATATCATAAAGAGAGTTTGACAAAAGTAGTGGAAATCTAACATACGTCTCAAAGCCATTCATTACATCATAGGAGTGATTGGGATGTTACCCATACATAACACACAAAATCCAAAATGAAAAGACATGAAAGTAAAAGAGTCTCGCTCCTCGGAACATAATGACTCACCAATCTCTTGAAAACTCTAAGGATAAATCTAGGCATGAGTGTGGAAGTTAGAAGTGTTGGACCCTACGTAAGTGAAACAATATAGGCAAGAGTATGTGTTACTACATGAAATGTACCAGGTATGATAGCAATGCATAAGAGTCATGAAATCATACTAAAAGGACTTTATATGACATGAAATTAGCAAGCTAAATAATAAAATAATCATGTTAGAAAACATAAGTCATAATCATGGTCAATGCAAGCAAAATATCTTCAAAACATATTTGAGATACTTCTAGAAGTAACCTTAGTTTATTATTGTGGGAAGTTTACAATGAACCGACATAGACCATGTGAGCTATAACATGGTATCTAGTGTCTATCCCACACCTAAAAGATATGTCCTTACTTTCCAAGTAAGAACCATAAACTTCTAGCTTAAGTGGATCGACTAGATAATGTCTATCTAAGACAAACTTATTGTAGGACATATTTATGGGACATGGGTAATCGCCACTTGTCCACTCGGTGCTAGGCATATATCCCACGTATTAGGCATTAATCTTAACTTGTCTTATCATTATAGCACATGGCTAATCGCCTCTTGTCTTACCATCTATGGAAAGGCACATCAAGTAGCCAATCCAAACTAGAATTCATTAGAATAACGCCTTAATATTGTGCATCTTAGGTGAGAAAACCTTTTAACCTTATGAATCCTTTATGTGAGAACATCCTCTCACAACAACATTAATGCCTTAAAGAAACCTCAAATCAATTTCATAAACAACCATGCATATCTTCCTAAATTCATCTTTCATTGTTCAAAAACCACATCATATCATCATAGTCTAGAAATCATGGGCCATGCATGGGTTCATAGGAATTATACATAAAAATACATTAAACAATCAATTGGATCATAATTAAAAGGAACCCATGGGATTGAAGAAAACCCTAATTTCAATGGAAGATTTTATCTTGTAAAGTTAGAGAATTTAGGAACCCTATTGAGGAAAGAACTCCATAGGTTAATATTATCATACCTTGATGTCAAAAGCCCACAATCAATGGAAAATTGGAGACTTGATCTTGAAAGCCTAGTCTTCTTCTTGAAGCTCTAGAGAGAGAAATATGGGAAAGAACTTGGAGGGATTTAGGGAAATTTGAAGAATTATTTATAATAGTTAGATTTTAGGTTTAAAAGACTTATATAGGGTATAATATTAGGATCAACATGACATATTTTAAGCACTAATCAATTAGAGAAAAGATAAAAAAAACCCCAAAAATAACTTCGAACTCGACCTATGGTTCATACCTACAGTCCACCGGTCCACTTACGAACCATCCAGGTGAACCGTAGTTCAAGTACTAAGACCTTAAATTTAACCGACTTTTGATTGATCCCATGTATTTTTTGTAGGTCCACTTATGGACCGTGCATACAAACCGTCGGTCCCAACTTTGACCCTAAAAATTTCACCAAGTCTGGGACTCAACTACCTATTGATGACTCGTACACCGAATGACAGACCGTCCTAGTGAACCGTAAAAAGGGTACTAGAACTTGGCCTTTGAAATTATTTATCCCACAACCTACGACCCGTAAGAGAACCTATGGTCCGTCGGTGGAGTCCGTAGACACAAACACCATCTCTAGAAAACCTTCATTTTTCCTTGTTTTTCAAATCCGAGGTGTTACATATAGGGTCTGACGCTCCTCATCAAACTTATGGTTAACACAGATTCCAGTCATCTTTGTCTAGATTTGGCGAGTCTTCATGCTTCGAGGAAATTGCCGCATTATGAGTTTTTTATGTTCTTTTAGACTCATTAAATTTTTAGATTATTTCGTGAGCTAGGACTTGTCCCAGCCACACCCATCTAGTAGAGGCTTGGTGTCAAACATAGTATGTATTCTACATTATGGATTTGTACTCTGATTTTGGTATAATTTGATAGTTGAGTTTTGAGACTTATTTTCCATTTTCATTATTCTTTCAGTTATATTGATCATCTTAGTGTCATGCTATGTAAGGTGGTTCATTTAGAGTCTCTCTAGATTCTATTTTCCATCTCACATAAAGGAGGTAGTGTTGGGGTTGTGATAGATATATCTATAGAATTCAGCTAATCTTGATCATTCCTCAAACCAACAACATCAGCCCTCAATCGGTACAAGTCTACTTAACCCCCTCCTATTTTTCAACGTTAGAAGCCCTCGAAGCATTCATCCAGAATCTCTTATTATCTTTGATTATCTAATTGTCTTGATGCATCTAAATGTCCTGACATGTGTTAATCTCTTTGTTCTCAATTATTTAATGACAACCAGATATGTTATCGATTTCACATACTACAAGAAGCTAATCGAATTACTATGCTACTACCTTACTCTCTATTTTTGAGATTTGCTTACCTCCATAATTACTATTTTTTTTTTGTCACTGGAAATATTAAATATTAAGATTCTCCGTCATTCAAATAGATATATTGAGTTTCCATCTTGACATATTATATTGAATTGTCATCTCTCTGAACATGACAAATTATATTATATTTAGATGTCACCTCCCTAATGTGACACATTATATTGG
Source organism: Solanum lignicaule (assembly GCA_029582545.1). Lineage (NCBI taxonomy): Eukaryota > Viridiplantae > Streptophyta > Magnoliopsida > Solanales > Solanaceae > Solanum > Solanum lignicaule. The sequence goes on from JAJOOF010000687.1 coordinate 11,423, forward strand.
CTAGTCACTACCCTCAAGTTATTATTATAGTGGGTCGTCACCTCCCTTAATGTGACACTTTATATTGTGTTGGCCATTTACTACCCTCAAAGTGGCACATTATTGTTATATTGGGCCGTCACTTCTCTGAATGTGACATGTTATATTGTATTGAGTAGTCACTGCCCACAAGTGACATGTTATTATTATATTGGAATGACACCTCTCTCAATGTGACACATTATATTATACTGGGTAGTCATTATCCTCACAATGACATGTTATTATTATGTTAGGACATCACCTCTCTAAATATGTCAAACAAATTATATTATATTAGACCGTCACCTCCCTCAATGTGACACATTATTTTGGACCATTATCGCACTCAATAGAACACATTATTATGTGACCTCCGTCCACGTGATAGATTATTATTACATTGAGACGTCACCTCTAAAAAAGTGAAATGTTGGGAAGTCACCTCCCTAAAAAGTGATACATTGGGATGTCACCTCCGTAATAAGTGACATGTTGGGAAGTCACCTCCCTAAAAAGTGACACACTGGGACGTCACCTCCTTAATAAATGACACGTTGGGAAGTTACCTGCATAACATGTTTGGACGTCACCTCCCTAAAATGTGGCATATTGGAACGTCACCTCCCTAAAAATTTATATGTTGGGACGTCACATTCCTAAAAAATAACACGTTGGGAAGTCACCTCCTTAAAAAGTTACATGTTGTGATGTCACCTCCCTAAAAAGTTATATATTGGGACGTCACTTCCCTAAAAAGTGACACGTTAGGTTATATTATCTTATTGAATTATCACCTTGTTCAAAATGACATATCTCTTTAGATCACCACTTTCTTCGAGATAAGTACACTTGAAATTGTATTGTCATCTCCTTCAATATTACATGTTAAACAAAGTTCACACAAAATATTTGAATTTATGTTACATTTTCTACTTATAATTTTTTCCAGACTTTGCAGTACACAAATTGGACTACGTCGAAATAGGACACAACACATTGTGGAACTTCTTCTTAGCAGCAAACTGAGACTTAGTCCAAAGAGGAAAATCAAACTCTTAGGGCGCGAGTTGAGGAGAGACTTCCATCAACATCAGACCACATCAGTATCATAAGCCGTGTGGGTATTCCTTGTGTTTAACAGTTTCAGTTTTGCCTTTGGTGAAATTTTCAACTCAACACTGGAGGAAAGTTTTAAAATTCTAGCGACAATACACCTAGAGCTTTGGAAGTTATGTCCATGTAAGTTCTTACCTATAGGTGTGAAGTGTAACACCCAAATTATTTTTTTAAATTAAGACTTGAAGCATTCTTCATTTGAGTATAAGGTCGTACCGAGTGATTCTTAATTTAAATTAGGTGTTAAATTCATTCTTTAGTTTTATAATGGAATTGGATATGACTTAAGGTCACAAGTACCCCCTAGCACAAAGTTGAGTTGAAAGCGTTATTACCAATTAAGTTTTGACATAAGATTCTACTAGGTAAACTTCAAAAAATCACATCTCCAAGAACATAATGAATTAGGTGGCCTATTACCTACAAAATCAAAGGTATTTGAGTCCTATTTCCAACATCACCAAGTTCGCCTAATTTCATTTTCGGGGTAAAAAGTTATGACGGTTTTACCAGAGTAAAAAATTATGATCATTTTACCAGAGACTGTCATACAAGGATTTCTGAGTCTGTGAACGACGACTCCAACTGACTGCCGTGGGTGGAACGATGACACGTCCTATCAAGTCTTCGATAAAGTACTACGAGTCAACTTTAGGGACCCAAATCCTACGAATCCAACCAACGAGCTATTGTTTGGTCCCGTGAATGGACTTTTGAGCCTTAAAAACTTAATATAGAACCCACGGATGTGATCTACAATCCGTACATCAATCCAAGAACCGTAGATGGACTCGTAGAAGTTTTTTCGCCAAATTTAAGAAGGGCCGTTTATTCTTTTTCCACCCCTTCTAACCCTAAACCATGACCCTTTTTCACCAAATTAAAGGTATAAACAGTGTTAACACATTATTGTACGTTCTTTAACACTTCAAGTACTTACAACAAGGATTCAAGTGGAGATAAGCTAGGGTTTACAATCTTCCTTCAAATATCATCTATTTCATCAAGAACTTTGTTCTTCCCATGTATGTAAGGCTATAATAGTGTTGGACTAGTTCGTCCTCACGCCCGACATCTACTTTCAAATCAATAAAAGAGTAATCTGCGATTCTATCCTTAGATTTAAGTATTTTTTAGATGAGTTGATATTGAGTTTTTGAAATTCTCGAGTTGTTGATTTTGAATTCCTATTCCAAATCATTGAATTGTCATACAATCTGAATTGTGATTATTGAGTTGATTGTTCGTGACTACTTTTTTAGCGTGGGCCCTATTTTGACTATTCAGCGAATATGTATTAAGGATCTTCTAAACAAAACATTACAGTTTAAACTGAGTTTTTAGGAAGTAAAGAACATTTTGAGAAAGAGTATAACGGAACTACGTATTTTCCAAAGGTTTGATTTTTACATGAAGAAAAAGAGTAGACTTTTTGAGAAAATTTAAAACTGTTTTCAGAAAGATTAAGTATAGAGTAGTTACCTCTTAGAGAGGCTCCTTTTTGAGTAATTTAACCAACGTAGAATGTATTTTTACATTAAGCAAAGGAAAACCTCATTTTCTAAATGAACTATGAGATTCAAAAAGATTCAGATCAGCTACCTCTTTTAAGAGGGTAGTTTGAGCAATTATCTCAAACCAAAGAAAAAGTAATGCTTTTATAAATCTGAGGAGCAGTATATATGATTGGGAGTAGTATTTAGCATAGATATGAGGGAGAGTTCAGACAACTCACAGCCCCATAAACCATGTCTTGCCCATATGGATACATGATCATACTTTTTAGATGAATCCGTATTGCTTAGTGGATCCATTTAGTTGAGGTGTTCTATTTCCCAACACGACATATGATAGTTCTGGTAGCATGGATTAGAGGTTGTGTCATCACTTAGCTCATACTGATGGTTGTCGGTTACAGAATCTCTCAAATAGAGTTAAAAGTGTACTTTTATTATATCGCTTAATATGTTGAGTTCAAAGATGAGTAGGTATTTTCGTAAAGTTTTAATGATTTCACTCCTTTATTTGTTTACTTTCAATTGAGTATATATCTATATCTATTGTTGTCCTTTCATTTAGTTATTTGTTTTTCAGCTATATTACATACTAATACATTCAATGTACTGATGTCATTCAAGCTGCATCTTTTAATGATGCGTGTATAGGTTCTTAGGATCCTCAACAAGAGTACATTGAGATCACTTCGTCTGCTCGCCATATTTTGAGTAAGATCTTATTGATTTCGGAGGACTCTATTTTTATCAATCATTAGTATTAGTAACATTTTGAGTAGTCATGGGTCTTGTCCCGAAACTCATCTATATATAGTAGGGGCATCATTGATACACCATTTTCTAGAGTCTTTAGGTTTCATATATTTTATTTATATTGTATGTTTCATACTTGGTATATTAAGTGAAGTTTTGAGATTCAGTACACTATTTTTTAAATATTTCTTTCAATTTGATGCTTATGTATGCTTTAGTTAGTCTTCCGCTTGTAGTCAGGATGAGGATTCGCTTGAGGGCCAGGAATGTTTTCGAGTGCCGACCACGTCTACGGTGTAGACTCGAGTCGTGACAAACTTTGTATTAGAGCCAGGGTTCAAGTATCCTAGGGTGTCTATGAAGCCGTGTAAAGTAGGATCTTATTCATTATTGTGAGGGCCCCACTTCTATAAATAGGGACTACACACATTAAGGAATAGTTTCCCTTATTTCGTACTCTAAATCGTGTAGCAGAATTGTATCATAAGGAACTTACTTTGACTAATGTAGTTCTCATATCCATTCAAATACCCCTCAAACTCAAGGTAGTTTAATAGCAATGCCAGATCCTTATCGATGAGTTACTCTAACCAAAAATCTTGAGAAAGTCAAAAGACTGCAGAGGGGCTTAAGTGAAGCCCGTGAGTGAGTTAGTGTTTAGTTTCGAAAGAATGCACTCATATTGATTTGAATCGTGCATTCAAGCTAAAAGTGAGATGTACTCTCTTCTCTAAACACTAAAACAAAAACAACTTTTAGCGGCAATAGATATTAACATTAATAAAGAGTGCTAAAGTCTTTACTGGCATTAGTTAAGTTCCATTAGAACCAATGTCGCTAAAGGCTTTAGAGACATATACAAAGAATGCTAATTGCCACTAAAAATACATATTTAGTGATAATTAAAAATTAATTGCCGCTAATGATCATTTTTTATATAGTGAAATCTTGCTTTAGTTGAGACTCTTATGAGAAAGTGTGGTTTAGGGATTTCGTAGTATTTTTTTTTACCTGAAAAGATAGTATGAGTAACGATATTATAAGCAGTAGTAGTAAAAGTGCCCAGAGTTAGAAGAATGCATGCTGGGAGTGATGAGGTAAATTAGGTTGTTACATTCATGCACCCAATAAGTTATTAATGATGAGTGTTCCTATATGAGTAGACTACGTAATAATATTTTTATATAGAGTTCATGATAGAAGGTAGGGGAATAGTTACTAGTCAAGATGAGTTAGAGTATACTGTAACTAGAAGAGAGTTTATGTTGATGTGCCATCTTGTTAGTGAAGAGTAAGTATATGTGTTGAATAGAAGAGCAAAGTATTCACAAGTTGATAGATCTAAGCCATAATTATGATTTTTTTGGGAGATTCCATGATATTCAGAGGGTTATAAAACTAATTAGCCAATGATGTGTAGTGAGTGGGTAAGTGGTACTTAGGTTGTGAAAATGAGCGCGACAATAATTTGTAAATAGGTAGACTGAGAGATAAAGATTGACTACTTTTCATGAGATCTTAATGGGCGAGTTTTTCTTAATTTTATCTAGTAGTTGTAAGCTAGTATAGTGAGTTAGCAATTATATTGATATATGTGCTTAGTAATAGACACTACGTTTGAATTTTAGATAAGTATCGTGATGAAAAGGATGGCAGCATGGGGGAGATGATGTTAATTTTGAGATCTGATCTAGTAGATTTGACATAAAGTAGGTAAGGAATTAATATTTTAGTTGGATGAGTATGAATGATACAAATGTGGGATTCTGACGTTAAGATGAGAGCAACGAAGTTTGGCTATGTCACTAGATTAACAAGAGCATTATGAGGTGTATTCGACATCGTAGGTAGTCAGACAAGATTCTAATCAAGTTTATGATTATTTTTTCTTGTGTGCCTAGGTAGTATAGTTGAGTTGTTAAGTTTTGTAAGACTTATGTAAGTATCTTTTTTCCTTAAGAGTTTGGTAAAGAATATTTTATATAGCCTAGCCAATGATGAACCTCTTAAATACAGATCAAGTTGTATCTATTTAACTAGTTATGAATGTAGAAGGACAATATTAGTTGGCTAAGAAGAAGAAGGCACATTATTACAGGTTAGATTAAGTGGTCTTATAAGCCACTGCGAGTAACGATTATAGAAGGACTTGTATAGAAGCCATGAGAAGATAAGAGAAGAAGCTTAGAAAGAAGCCTTAGAAGGAAGTATTAGTCCATGCACATGGAGAGTTTAGTACCAGTGAGAGTATAAATTTTTTAGGATTAGAGTAAAGCAAATATAGACTAGTTTACAGATGATGGAATAGATCCATAACTTTAAAGTGTCAGCTTCAAGCCTAACGGGGAGATGATGAGAAATCTAGTCAAGTATTGAGTATTGGATAATGACATGTTCAAAAAGAGTTAGAGTGATATATCGATCCATTCATACAAAAAGAGGTAGAGTGCTATATCGATCCATTCATACTCTGACGTATTCCTCAAAGTTCAGTCATACCAAAATCCTGTTGATGTTTCTAATATCAGAGTTGAGTCTATGACCTATTCTCAGTTCAAAAATGAGGGGGAAAGACCTTAGTCAATTGATCTCAATCTACTCCAAAAATTATGGATATCAGAATCATGATATGAACCTATTCATACAAGCACGCATGTCTCATAGTATGTTCAGTCTCAAAAATTCATGATTTAGTCTGAATGGCTAGCAACATAATGTTATGTCATCTTCTTATATCAGATTTCTGGAATGGATCGTGCTTATGATATTTCTCCCTAAAGCTCTTTCAGTGATCCTTATTAGTTAGATAATGATGTTGATGATAGTAGTTGAGTGATGAAAGAAGGAAAAGTTTGATTTTTTCTTATGTTGTAGTAGTAATGTACTTATTCAATCGAATGTTATAAAAGTGGAGGAAGGATGAATGAAATGTTACTATGAGTAATGGTTAAATGAGAGAAATTAGTCGGTTCCTGGTATTAATGCGTGAAATTTCAGTTGATAAAGATGACGATAGGATTGGTTAGTAGAAGCTCATGGAGTTGTTATTTTACTGGGCTTGAATGTAGTGTTGTTAACATGTAGATAAATGCATGATGCGTTAGCTGTTTCTTGATATGGCTTCAAAATTGGTTGAATGCGGTTATAAGGAGAAGTATTCTTGGGATGGGATTGCATATGGAGGTATAAAACCTGAATCTTGTGGTTTAGATAAGTATATCCATCTCATGTGTATGACCTTGTATATTACAGATTAGGCTTGAACATAGTAAGAGCAAGAGATTTGAATTAGACATTTGGAAGAGTAGTCATATACTCTAGTAGGAATTATGTGTTGCAGCTAATGAACTATAGTAATCCGAAAAGAAAACATAGTTGAGAAGTGTGGCTAAGTTGAAAAGCTATCAGTCATACCACTCAAGGAATAATATTCATATTTTTACTCCATGTTTGGATACCCTTGTTTCATGTCATGGCCCATAATCCTGAAATCTTATGTTAGCTTTGTGCTAAGCGTGCTCGAGTCCAGTTTCAAAACTCTTAGTATGAATCAATTCCGCATGTGTTAGTAGGCAAGTTTAAAGTTCCTCCTAGAGATAGTAAGAGTAACACCTTTTCATTCTCAGTCCAGCCATCATTCGAGGACGAATGAACTTGGGGCGGGGAGGGGGGAGGATATTGTAACACCCCAAAAAAATTCTAAATTAAGATTTGAAGCATTCTTCATTTGAGTATAAGGTTGTACCGAGTGATTGTTAATTGTTATTAAGTATTAAGTTTATTTCTTTAGTTTTATAATGTATTTGGATATTACTTAAGGTTACAAGAATCCCCTAGCACAAAGTTGAGTTGAAAGTTTCATTACCGATTAGGTTTCGACAAAAGATTCTACTTAGGTCAACTTCAAACAATCATATCTCCCACCACATAATGAATTAGGTGGCCTACTACCTACCAAATTAAAGGAATTTTCGTCCTCTTTCCAATCCCACAAAGTTTTCCTAATTTCATGTTAGGGTTAAAAAGTTATGATTGGTTTACCAGAGTTTGTCATACCAGAGTTTTCTGAGTCTTTGAACGACGATTCCAATCGACAGGTCGTGGGTCGAACGATGATCCATCCTATCAGGTCGTCGATATTGTACTGGGAGTCAACTTTAGGGACTCAAATCCTACTAATCTAACCAACGGGCCATAAGTCCACCTATGGGCCATTGTTTGGATACATAAATGGACTTTTGAGCCTTAAAAACTCAATATAGAATCCACGGACAAGACCTATAGTCTGTAGATCAAACCATGAACCATAGATGGACACGTAGAAGGTTTTTTTCTCCAATTTAAAGAAGGGTAATTATGTGTTTTTCACACCCCTTCTAACCCTAAACCACGACCCTTATCCCCAAATTAAGGGTCTAAATAGTGTTAACACATTTTTTTTATGTTCTTTAACACTTCAAAGACTTAGAGCAAGGATTCAATAGGAAAACAGCTAGGGTTTTGAAGCGTTCTTCAAATTTCATCTATTTCAGAACGAACTTTGTTTTTCTCAAGTATGTAAGGCTATCATTGTGTTGGACTAGTTCGCCCTTACCCTCTAAATCAACTTTCAAATCAGTAAAAGAGTAATCTAGGGTTCTATTCTTAGATTTCAGTATCCTTGAGATGAGTTTCCGAATTCATGATTTGTTGATTTTGAATTCTTATCCAAAATCATTGAATTGACATACAATGTGAATCGTGATTATTGAGTTGATTGTTCATTACTATATTTTATCATGGACCTTATTTTGTGTATTTAGCGAATCCATATTAAGTATTTTCTAAACAAAGTATTATTGTTTAAACTGAGTTTTGAGGAAGTAAAGAACATTTTGAGAAAGAGCATAAGGGAACTAAGTATTTCCCAAAGGTTTAATATTTACATGAAGAAAACGAGTAGACTTTTAGAGAAAAGTTAAAAGTGTTTTCAAAAAGATTAAGTATAGAGCAGTTACCTCCTAGAAAAACCCCTTTTTGAGTAATTATCCAAGCTAGAATGTATTTTTACATTAAGCAAATGGAAACCTCATTTTCTAAATGAACTATGAGATTTAGAGAGAGTTAAGATCAATTACCTCTTTTAAGAGGTTAGTTTGAGCAATTACCTCAAACCAGAGAAAAAGTAATGCTTTTAAACATTTGAGAAATCGTATATATTATTCGGAGTAGTAATGAGCACCAATATGGAGGAGAGTTCAGACAACTCACATCCCACATAAACCATGTCTTTTCCACACTGATACATGATCATACTTTTTAGATGAATCCTTATTCCGTAGTGGATCAACTTAGTCTAGGTGTTCTTTATCCCGACACAATATAGGATAGTTCTGGCAGTATGTATTAGATAGTGTATCGTCACTTAGCTCATAGTGATAGTTCTCGGTTACATAATCTTCCAAATAGTGTTAAAAGTGTATTTTTATTATATCACTTAATATGTTAAGTTAAAAAATGAGCAAGTTTTTTTGTAAAGTTTTAATGATTTCACCCCTTTATTCTTTACATTTAGTTGAGTATATATGTATATATATATATTACAGTCCTTTCATTCAGTTATATGTTATTCAGCTATATTACATACTAATACATTTAATGTACTAATGTCATTCAACCTGTATCATTTAATGATGCAGATATAGGTTCTTAGGATCCTCAACAAGAGTATGTTGAGATCACTTCGTTTGCTCGCCAGAATTGAGTAAGACCTCATTCCTTTCGGAGGACTCCAATTGTATGAGTTGTCAATATTAGTAACAATTTGAGTAGTCGTGGGTCTTGTCCTGAAACTCGTCTATATATAGTAGAGGCTTCATATATAGACAGTTTTGGAGAGTCTTTCAATTTCATATATTTTATTTAAATGTATGTTTCATACTCAACATATTTAGTGAAGGTTTGAGATTCAATACACTGTTTTTAAACGTTTCTTTCAATTTGATGCTTATGTATGCTTTAGTTAGTCTTCCGCTTGTAATCAGCCAGGATGAGGGCTCGTTTGATGGCCAACAATGGCTCTCAAGTGCCGGTCACATCTAGTGTGTAGGATCAGATCGTGACATGAAGGGTCCTACATTCATAGTTGAGATTATTGCAAGTCTTTTTTCCATGCTTAATTTATTTGTCACTCATCCTAAGCTAAAGGTTATTTACTTCTAAGAAATCTCCATTTCAACCGATTAAGTCGAACTACAAGCAGACTGATCCCTAATGTTTAGGGATATAGAGGCGAGCTCGATGTTGAAAACTCAACTGTACTCCAAAAAATATATCCTCACTCCATTCTCGAGCTTTTTGGTCTCTCCATACCTTGACATTGGAATAGTTTGTGGAATTCTTTCAAAATCATGCTTCAAATAAATTGTCTTTCGAATTACAAGTGGCCTGAATTCTCATGTATCCTGAGATACGTAGGAAATCTAATACCAGGGTTCAGCCATAATTCTTCAAAAAAATCATTACTGTTCACCGTTTCAAAGAGATGAATTAGTGGACAGATAAAAATGGATTGGCCAATTTCATTTGCCTCGAATCTCCGTCAATGACCCTAATAAAATGAGGTGTAGTTATTGTAACGCAATTTTTACCCTCCACGATATAATTAATTTTTTACCTTCTTCAATTGGAAACCATTTGAAATAATAATTTTCGAAAATAAAAAATACTTTCAAAATCATCTTCTTGGGTTGTTTTTTCCATTTGAAATAATCTATCTCTCTATCAATCTTCTATACTACAATAAATGCATGAACTCCAATACATGAATATTGAATCACTATCACACCCGCAATTAAAAATACTTAATATATTTTATTTATTTAATTAATTACATTATATTATAATTAGATACTTTTTCACAATAAAGGGTTGTGACTTTTTCGATGAGTTATGACTTTTCAAAAGCGTTGTAACCTTTTTTTGACGGGTTGACATTTTCAATGAGTTGTGACTTTTTGACGGGTTGACATTTTCGATGAGTTGTGACTTTTCTAAAGGGTTATGATTTTTTCAAAGGGTTGTGCCTTTTCCGAAGAGTTACGACTTTTTCAAAGGGTTGCTACTTTTTTGATGAGCAGTGATTTTTTCAAAAGGTTGTGCCTTTTCTAATAAGGCACAATTAGTACCTATTCATACTACTATTTGTTAGCTACAAATATAGGGGTTTCTCTCACTTTAAAACTACAATTTCTTATGTCTTCTACTCTTCTTCTTCCTAAAAAAATCTCAAGTGTTATTTGCAACAGTTGATTAAGTTCTAAATTCAATGAAATTGTAGGTACCACGTATGAAAGAATTGATGAATGAATTGTAGAAAATTATTCATCAATTTACACTCGTATTTTTCTCTTACGATCCTCATCACACACATATTTTAATATTATTTATATCATTTTCAAACATCGATACCCTTTTAATTAACCTACATATTTTATTTATTAAAAAACGACCAATTTACTTTGAATAGTAATAAGAATTTCAGCATTCATGTTTCTTCGGTAATAAATCACAACTAATCACTCTTTATTATAAGTTCTTGGTATCTCTTTTCTACGACAACTTGAGATAATTAATTTTTTTTTATAAATGATTCATCCCCAAACCATTGATATGTTTTGCCAAAATTCTTATCATTGAAATTTAGGTATTGGCTTTATATTAAAGAAGAAAAAAAGAGAACAGAGAAATGTACAATTGACTGTGAACTTTGCTTCACAAATAAAACTTCTATCTATAGTGCACGAGGATTTTCATTTCTTTTTCTTGTTTTGTTTCTTTAATTAATTTATTTTTTCTATTCATTCGAGAGAGAATTTAATAATTAGTGTTCACAAAAGGAGTAAGCAGTGACCAATACACACTTTGTGAATTATTTTTTCTAATACATTAATAGTTCAAGTTGTGAGAGAGACAATAATAATAATCAAATACGAAAAAGGCTCATGACTGGGTAAAATATTTCTTCTTTGTTTTTTAATTTTTTATTCTTTTACCTCAAAATAAGGAATTTCTTCCAATTTTTTCTAAAATAGCGGTCATCAATATAGTACATTGAATTATTAGTTTTGATGTTAAGTTCACTATTTAAAAACCAGATTTTAACTTTTACTTATAATATGATTGTAGAACCATGATAATAATAATTATTAACAGATACGTAAGTAAGAATGAACAGAGAAAGTGGAGTGTCGGTGGCGAGAGTTTTAAATCAAATGGAACACTAGAGTGAATATAACATGAACATACATTTTCGTCTTCCTTCTTCATTGGCAATGACTTTCCTATTATTTTATGTTCATTTCAATCTAAGAAAATGTTATGTCACAAGATACACTCCTTGCTAGCAATATAAATGATGAATCCGATATTTTGGCTCATTTAGGGCTTTGTTTTGATAGCTTAAGTGTCCTAAAATGCCTACTTTTTTCTCTAAACTAATGTTAAAGTGTTGATTTGCAGCTATGAAGGCTAAGGAGCAAGGCAAGGACATGAGCAGGCAAAAAGGAGCTAAAAAAGCTGAAGAAGTGAAGAAAAGTGATCCTAGTGATTGCCAAAACCGCCGAGTGGCTCATTTCCGCCCATACTTTTAGCGTGCCAGCCCTTAGAACGAGAGAAATTTGGTGTGGCACAAACCCTATCGGCGAATCGCGAACATGATCGACGTAGGAAAGTTAGACCACCGAAAGTTAGAAGATGCGACATAAAGATGCAAGCACATTGGCGATCCAAAGGTGTGAAGGGGAAAACATAGAATCCATCGGTGACCCTGCCATAGATTTCCTAAAGTTACAGTGCATAATTTGATGAAAGCACTAAACTCGAAGGCGATGAATAGGGGGTTTGGCAAACCGACGACCAGTCGGCGAAGCTCGACTTTCCCCGTTGATTTACCCCAAAAAGAGAAAATTTTGGATTAGTATAAAATGATATTTTGAAGAGAGAGAGAAGGAATCCAAACATTGTAAAATCTGAGATTTGAGAACGAATAGACTGTTCTTGCTAGATTGAAACAATTTTCGAATAGATTTTGAGTTGGGTGTGTAATTGAGGGAAGATTCATTCATTTTAAGATTTTGGAAATCAATACCCAACTATAGAGCATGTAATAGGTATAGAATTTTCACTTTTTATGATGAATAGCTAAAACCCCATTCTTCGGGGTTTGACCATGTGATTAATTGCTTAATTTATCTAAGTGGGTGTTAGAAATTATTGATTGCATTGCTAATTCAAAGTGGGTCTGATTTATTGTTGTGTTAAATTGTTTGTGTTGAATGCTTATTTCAATGTGGTTTATTGTTTTATGCTTGCTTGAGAGAGGGGTATAAAACCGAGGCGATAAATTAGCATTTGTAGTGATTGGGCTATTATGGTTTCAACTCGAGAGAGTGAATCTAAGTCCTGTTCCACCTATCTAGCTCGAGACTGTAGATGAAGTGAGGTAGTGGGCTAGTTTTGCTTTGTAGCCTGTTGAGGTTCGAAAGAACTCAAATGTAGCGAGGTAGTTGTTCAAAAGAAAATTACCTCATATAAGGTCCAGACTACCCATAAAGATTTTGTAACTTTTAGTAATTTCCTAACACCCATTTAGTGAGAATTGGCAATTGATTGGTCATTCCTCTATGTACCTCTTACTCTTGTGATTACTCTCATTGATTGTTGTTGTTGTCATCACTGAATGATCTAAGAATCCCCTACCTACCATTTATGTCAACCTTTTGATTTAATTAAGAATTTCTGATAACTTTCATTCCTACAACCAATTAAATTACATTTATAAGTTCACAATATAATTCAAAATTATACTGCTCCCTGTGTGATCGACCCCAACTCACTTGTTGAGTTTAAACTAGATTACAATCGTCTACACCTTGAATCAAATGAGGTGTAGTTGAGCGTTAATCACAATGGTGCCGCTGCCGGGGAGTGGTGTTTAGAATTCTCTTATCGAAGTTTAAATTGTGATCTATTTGAGTTGTAGTTGAACCAGTTTATCTTTTTGTTGTAAGCTGTGGTGATCAGGTGACAATATGAGTGTGAATGAAAGAACCGCGAACTAATTTTGTCACCAAGTTGATGGTGGTGATTTCTTGCATGCCAATGAAACTCTATTGAGGACCATGCTACATTCCATGTGACAGGTACAATGCAGCAACTATTGCAAGCCAAAGGCATATTTGGAGGGTTAGATCATGAGAACTCTCATAAGCATATTCGAAACTTTGTGGATATGTGCAGTCCGTTCTCACTCAAGGATTATTCGCAACAATCTATTCTGCTGCGGCTGTTCCCTTTTTCTCTAATGGGGGAAGCAACCAAATGGTTAGTAGAACTACTGAGAGACTCTATTCTATCATGGGAGGAGCTCATCGAGGCATTCTATTTGAGGTTCTTTCCACCCTCAAAGATGGTGAAATTGCGTGACAACATCCAAAACTTCAAGTGGATAGAAGGGGAATCAATTCATGAAACTTGGCTGAGGTTCTGGAAGTTATTATTAAAATGTCCTACCCATTGGCTGTCGGGTGATGTTATACTTCTGTATTTTTATCGAAGTTTAGACTCTGTGAACAACGGAGTGGCTGACTGATAAATAACGTCTCAAGCACACCTCATCCAATTGTAGGTGTAAACGATCGTTAAGCAGTATAAAACCCAATAAATGAGTTGGGGTGGAATCCCACATGGATCGGTACATGTTCAAATTCAATTAAGAGGTACGAATGAGATCTAACTAGATATAGGAATATAAATTATCAAAAACTACATAAAACAAATCAAAAGGGTTGACACGAATGTCAAATGGGGGTTTAGGTTTGCAATTATCAACTACAACACAGTCACAAACAATTTGAAATAAAAATAAGGAGATAGATTCTCGTGATGGGATCGATTATAGGAAAATTTCGATATATGGGCCTTTGAAACTACCAGTAAATAGCTAAATATGTGTGGGTATGGTAGACTATAATTGAAATAGCTTTCTCTCGAACAACTATTCCGCTTCAAGTGATTTCTCTCGAACATCAACAAGCATACCAATTAGGAACAACCCAAAACATTAATACATCTTTTCTCTCGAGCAAGATGAGTAGGATTGGGTTTAGGATTCACTCTCTCGAGCTGAACCCAAATCAACCCAATACCTACAAATCATTAATCAATAATCTTAGTTCTGAAACCTCGCTCTCTGGAGCAAGCTAAGAACACAAGGATAGAACTTCATTTGCAACTAAAATTCATAACTTAAACCACAATTAATGATTAAACCCACTTCAATAGAGTATTTACACTAGTAATTAACAATACACATAAACTTATTCAACCCATAATCACATGATCACACCCAAGAATTGGGGCTTTAGCCAAAAATTATAAAAAAAAAAATGCTTACCAAATTGATTAGCCATCAACTGGTAAGAGTAATTAAGCCTTTACAATGCTTCAATTCGCAGAAAATTCGAAACCCACTTGCAAAATCTCCAAATTGAGTCTCAAAAATCGTCAAGTCTACTAATTAAGAATCTCAGGACACTAAATCTATCAAAACAATGCCTTAAATGAGTCCAAATCTCGGACTCATCAACACCCCCAACTTAAACTTTTGCTTGTCCTCAAGTAAAACTCAAGATCAACAGTTCAAAAGGATGTCACAAATAGTGCTGCATAAGACTCAATCATGAATGTACACAACAAGGTTCAACTTACTCATGCAATGATCAATTGTGCACTCAAAGATTTAAACTGTTATTCACCATTATCAAAGATGCTCAAGTTCAAAATACTTGTTTCAAGTGCAAGTTCAACCTCAACAAAGGTATTCAAATGCACTCACAACAAAATTGATTCCATATTCACACACACTCTCTCAACAATTTCAATATTCGGAATCACATACAACCCCCACACTCACAAATATGAACACATGAATGGCTTTACCCATAAGTTTGGCCTTGTTTTCCAATCAACATTCGTTTCATCTCACTCAAGATCACAAATGTTGTTTCATGGCTTGTAACGAGGCTGAGTGTAAAGGTATGGTCATTTAGGCTCAGTGACTGCTACCTTCATGAAGTGTGGCATGAATATCACATTCCTCCTTTTCTTTAACATTTCAAACATGCTCATAATCCACCTCATTATTCAACTTCATATGAATCATCGGACACCCCATTTCTTTTGCAATTTTCATCACTTTATTTCACAACTTTTTCATTCTTTATCTTTACTTATTTTCTCTTTTCTTTTCTCTCTTTTATTTTACATAGAGGGGTTTCATCTTTTTCAAAATACTTACTCAAAGGTGATTTCTCACACATTTTAACTCACTATTAGAAAATAGGTTTGTTGCAACACCAGAAAAATCATTACCATTGACTCAAAGAGTGTTGCAATTGCATTATGGCAACGGAAAAAGGGTGTGTTGCATACAAACCTGTTGCGATATGTCTATAGTAACGGTTTTATGCAACAGTTCAAAAATCGTTGCAACACACCTGTCTATAGAAACAGTTATTCTTTAGTCTATGATGACACTTTTCTACAGTTAATGCAACAGTTGCGAACCGTTGCGACAAATTTATTCGAATGATTTGAAACCGTTCCAATCGATCTTTCAAAACAATTTTATTATACAACTCGGTCTAAGCTATTACAACGGTTCGGCTAAACTATTGCAACGGTATTATTAAGCTATTGCAATAGGCTTTTTTAATTCTTATTGCAGGCTATTGTAGCCACTGTATATATTATGTATTTTTGAAACAAACTATAATACAATGATACAAAATATTAAATAAATATGTACTTCAACTAGTAGCATCAATATATTAAAGATAAAAACACATGATATTGATTGACAATTCAAGAGTTAACATACATTGATGTTCACAAAAATTAAGCCTAAACATAAAAATAGTCCTAAAATGTTCCACAGTTAGCATTCATTTATGTTCACAAAAATTAGGCCAAAAAGTAAAAATAGTCCTAGAATGTTTGTAGATATAGATAAACCAATTCTCTTTAAGTAAGGTCTTCACTTCTTTCATCCCCGCTTTGCTCATTTTGTTCACCTACAATTTTAAAATGATCAACAATTAAAGACAGAGGAAGTTCAAAAATGAAAAGGGAAAAGAAGTCATACAACTCCTAATTTTTACTCTTTCTGGTCATAACATATACTACCACATAACTTCTTTTAAAAAAAGAAAAATACAAAGTGTTATTTCTCTCATACATAGGCCATAATTTTCCACATGAAAAGTTTAATAAAGAAATTGGCTAACCCCTTTGTGAAGAAGCAGTTGAATCTTTGAATCATCTACTTCTCCATTGTGCTTTTACTAGACATATCTGGACCATGTTACCTACCATTTTTTGTGTTTACTGGGTGATGCTAGGATTCATAAAACTTCCCAATGCAGCTGGTACAAACAGTCTAAATCAAAGGATAATAGGCATTACTGGATTGCTATCCATGCTTGCTTTTTCTGGTTCACTTGAATGGAGAGGACAATAGGTATTCCACACGTCAAATTCATGTGCTTAAAAAATATGTACATATGGTATAGGAAGGCTCATGTATCTGATTTTCTATACCTATTAGTTCTTTTGTGGTCCTCCAATATTTAGAAGGATGTTCCCCTTTCTAATGTACTTTTTGGAGTACCTTCTTGGTACTTATTAATAAGATTATCTATCTTCCCATAAAAAATAAAGATAATACTGCATTAACTCAAGGAACAAGAAAACAATTATTATTGAGGTCCATCTTTAATGAAATGCTTTGAGAAACAAAACTTTGATTCGCACTATTATCAAAGACTCAAATTGTTCCACTTAGCTTCTGTTAAACCCTTGTTAGGGAACAAGTATCTTAAAGCAACGTTAGCGGGTTAGACATAAGACATTTTTTAACTTTGCATTTTTGCAGGTAAGACAATAGATGGCGCAAGAAAATTAAGCTAACACCAGTTCCAGATTCAAATTTACTACTGTCTCTAGAGAAATTAATCAAAAAAAACATTTCTTTAGAAGATTAGACTGTATAAGTTGTCTTCAGATAAAATACGAGGTAAATTCTTATTGCTCATTGCCACGTGGACCTCTAGAACATGATTCCAGAAGCACTTTATTGATAATTTGAGAACAAAATGTGCAACCAACAATCTGCCAAGGGGGAAACGATAATTTTAGGCGTTAATCCAAGTAAGTTAGTTTCTAATTTACAACAATGGAACAAGAAAACAATTATTATTGAGGTATAGTCTCATTGGTCAGAAAAGGTATGTTGTGTGATCAAGAAACTAATAAACAAATCTCAATATGTTAGTACGAGACAAGTATTCCTGAGAAGCAAGTATAACTTTTTAAAGATATCTAAACATAACAGCCATAAGTGATAACAGTAAAAAAGACAGAAAGTAATGTAAATGATCTTGGTATTCTTAATGCTGAATCACACAAATTAACATTCTTAAGATCCAACTTTCAAATTGCTAGATGCGCTTAGACAAGTCACTAACAATTGTATCAGACCTACTGAGTCCATAAAGTAGTAGGGGCAAAAGAATAAGAATCATAATCTGAAACCTCAATAAATACACCAACAAAAGATATTTCAATATAAATTATTAGTTTGAATTGTAGAAACAATGAAAAGAAACATTATTGTGGATAGTGCATTTGGTGGTAGAATTTTCGGATAAGAAATCAATCAGAATATTGGATGAAAACAGGTTGCATACCTGGTAGATCATGGAAATTTCACTTGTGATCGATTCCACATTAGCCTCGGACATCCTATTTAGAAAATCTGAAAGAAATTGATTCTTTTAATGGTCCTTAGGTGCAAGAAACATAGATCATTTTGCAAAAAAAAAAAGGTTTCCAAATCAACAAAATGAATATATGTATTCCAAATTCAATACTTCTTAATAAAGAAATTGATGTTTTAAGCTTAGCTCAGTACTCCTAAACTATGAAAACAATAGTAAACTATGTTCCACTTTCCCTTTCAAAGTAGTTTAGTGTAATGCTCCAGAAGCAAATGCATCAACTGTCTCATTACCATCTTCATTTTGTTGCATTTCAATATTTTCCATCTCAGCCTATAATGCAATTTTATTTTTAAAAGAAGAGAATTCAAGTTCACATAGTAGCTGCAACCTGAGGGCAATAATCTACCATAGTTGGAGAGCCTAGACTGATTTTTTTCCAAATGAGTACACGTACAAGGAGCTGAGATACACACACAAATTATCTACAAACTAGCACTGACAACAACGGTTTATTTGTGTCAGCAATAGGTCCGCCCTTTAGTGCTAAAGATTTATCGTTTCCAACCATTCAAAAATTTCACTAACAAATAAGAGACATAATAATTTCACAATTTAAGATGGCACACTATGAGAGAACAATGATTCAAAGACTAATTTTTTCACAACAAAAGCATTTGGAAAACGAAACGAAGAGTCCAAGCTTCTCTTTCTAAATTATCCTAAAAACTGAAAACAGGGGCTGATCTAGATAAATCTAGACAGAAAAAGTCTGTAGAAAATTCAACACTCAACTGGAAAAAGCTGTAATTGAAGATCAATGAAGGAATGAAGTATTTGATTATGTGATTTCGCTACATACTCCTTTTTTGAAAATCTCACCAACAACATCATCTTATCATATGCTTGCGAAATAAAATATCGTACTTTTAAAAAATAAAGATAAGATAATATTGTAACATTAATAATCTTCCAAATGTCCCACTGAGTCAACTACACATTGATAAGGGCTCTTTAAAACTAGAGTCTCTCTAAATGCACATATATACAGATAGCTAGACGTAAAACGCCACAACTAACATAAGCAGTTGAATTGTAGTCTGCCTTTTAGCAAGAAAATTCGACAGCGCTTTCATACTAGGCTAACGTTGAAGAAGAAGAAAAAGAAAGAGAAGAATAGAAGACATACCTTGATTGTTTTTTTTGGAAGATGGACGATTGAATGGTGTCTTCAGTCCATCAAGTAGGTATCTTGAACTAAAGATCAAGAACTCGTCAACATCGAACCCCTTCGCTATACAAGCTTCTGGATAACGTCGATTACAAACAAGACCCCTGAATTTACACAATTTTCTCTCCGTAGAATACATCCAACGGAGATGCTTTGGACAACCCAATCTAATTTCATTTACAAAATGGATCGGCATATGTTCCATTTTATAAAAAAAAACTGGAAGAAAAAAAATTCAAGCTCGCATTCAATTTTTTTTATTTCAGTCTACATTGCCTCGAGAACTACTCGCCTTATAACCTTACTACATATAGCTTTTGTACTCTGATATTTTCATCTCTTCCATATCCACACGATCTGATATGTTTCAGGAAACTTCACTGCATTCACTTCATTTGAGACTCATCCAACTTCTATTTAAATTATTCATTGATATCTATGTGGCACGAAAAGATAAAAAAAAAAAATGATGATAAACTATGAAATAAAAAAGAAAATAATGTTTTACAAATGAACAAGTAATCACCACTTCTTTACCTACAAGAAGATAGATTATTTACCAAACTATATGTTCATAAGACAGATTTAGAAAATCAAATGTCATACCAATTGGAAATACTTTCAAAAATAGCTCATACTCAATAGAAATTTACTTTATATTATCCTAAAGAACTACAAGATTTATGACTAGGAAATAATTTCAAAGATACTTTTAACTACTAAATGGAAAAGTAGAAAAATCATAAAAAGCCGATCATGCTTTCAAATTTATGTTATTATCGAAATATGGACATTCAAGAAATGGAAAATAGTCACTAAATTCACATGAAGTTCAGATCATATTCTAACACACCAATAAGTCGCCTTGAGGATTCAATTCATTTCCAAAAAGAATCCCTACTGATTTTCTTTTTGATAAGAAATCAAGGCAGAACACACTTTCAAACTGATAAAACATATTTTTAAGGCAAATAATATTGATTCACAAGTATTTAACTAGTTAACTAATCATATTGATACTCATACTTTTAAACAAAATTATAACGAAAATTACAGATGTACAAGTGGACTATAGAAATAATCCAATCTGTTGCTATTTAGATTCTTTCCAAAGCAACTCTTGCCACCTTTTTCTTTTACATGATCCACAATTGTCATCAATATGCTGCTTAAGAAATTTGCAGCACCAATCACACTTAGGTAAAATAAATACCTAAACTTCTTATTGAATCAGGTACTTAATCATGGAAGTAGTTGTGTGATCCTACTAGTGCGAATTCATCTCGTATACCAACAATAAGAAATTGAGGGGCTCGCCAGAACACTCATTGGCATTGAATCCTCAAGTAGATCTCCTTGAACAATTTTAAATTTTTTCTTTTAACTAATGCTACAACAAACATAAAAATTAAGGAATTCATAGGTCTGTGACTTATTTTACATTTTAACATCATGTCCATGGAAGCTGTTTTTTTTTAGATTAGTGATATCATGCGTGTATTTATTTTAGTTGAGCTAATAAAGTATTATTATGAGTTCAATTGGTTATTGTTATCTAATCTAGAATTATATCAAGGTTCAGATTTTCATGTCAAAAGTTTTATTACCAACCAGTAGCAAATTTTAGTTTTTTCCATTTTCATGCTAATGTATCTCTTGTTTCCTATTGCTTTAACGTAATTCTTCAAAAATAATGAAACAGAAATTACTCACATCCTACTCAAGCGAGAGTTGAAATAAAGGAAGACATCATAAATGCAAGGCTATTCAAACCCGATTGAAAAACTCATGGAACAAGAAATCCAACATCAATGTCAAGAGAAATATGGTCTAGGGTAATCAATTTCACGATAACTACAAAAAAAAAAATTAAACCCAAAGTAGCTACAATTTACTGGGAAAAACCCACAATTTGAAAAAATACATCAAATACACTAACAATACCTCAAAGATTAAAGACAAAAGAATAGATTCAAGAAGAAAACCTCAAAATCTCAGACTTGAAGTTTCTTCACTTATAACCTTAGTTGAAGAAGAGAACCTCCAGCAATTGAAGAAGAAAACATCAAGTTTTTTTCAGATTTCACAAGAAACCCTTCAACCCTCCATTTCCTTAGATTTCACAAGAGGTTTGAACAGAAAAATGTGTTTAGATTTGAAAAAAAAATGGGTTTAACTCTTTCCTAAAATGATAGACATGAAGGACTTACCATAAGATTCATACCATTGCAAAGCTCCACAAGCTTGCCCTAAATGGATGAAATATTAGGTCAAGAGGAGAAGAGTGACAATATTTTTTGTTCTGCTTGTTGAAGAGAAAAGAAATGGATTAAGAAAATGTTTGCGTTGAGAAAACGTTTGCCTTGCTTGTATCGAGATCTAATAGAGAGAAAAATAAATTCTATTTAAGAAATTAATTAAAAAAGAAAGTAGAACGAAAAGTTTTTGGCGGATTTAGCCAAAATAAGAGAGGGAAACTATGGAGGGATTTAATAACCGTTCCAATAGAAAATATTTCATGTTAAATGTTGCCATAGATGCCTTTATGGCAACGGTTCTACTAACTGTTGCAATAAGTAAGGCTATTGCAATGGTTTTCACACAGTGGCAACAAATTTATTACTTAGTTGTATCAAAAACACCCAAATATTTTGGCAGCGGTGCACACTGTTGCAATAGACACTCTATAGTAATAGTTTCTTAAGCGTTGCTAAAAAAATTGTTGCCGTAGGCCTAATTTCTAGTAGTGACTTTCCTTCTCTTTTCACCACACCCCCAACTTAGGATTTTAGCCTAAGTTGACTATTCAAACAAACCACACTTCATGAAAGTTATAGGTGAATGGAATAAAGAGAATTCACAATTGTTCAAGTTTCTTCCAAGAAAAAGGGTAAGGCTCAAAATGTGCCAAGCAAGGTTCACTCATCTAACAAGGTTGGGCACAAAAGAGGTATATTGTCAAATTGTTTACACTCTTCAGAATTGTTGCCTAAGATCATTTCAAGTGCTTGCATGACTTAGTCAACCGGACCGATGGGGAAAATTTTAGGTGTCATCACACAAAATGTTCAACGTAATGTCATCACACAAGGCATTGACATGAATATCAAATAAGACTCCACACTCTCTAGCTAGTGTGCAATGTTCATCATAAGGGACTCAATCGATAATTGGCTAGTCACAACGAGATGCTAAAAGTTCACACATTATCTATGCGACTTCATTTGGCCACATCGTAGCCGCACATTTATTTCGTTCAATTAAGAGCACTATTCAATTCATTGGTATTGATCATAACCGATATTCAAATCTGCACAAGAACAACCACGATCACAAGCAATAAAGGTGGCACAAATTTTAAAAATAGGTCAAAACCATTTCCATTCAAAACAAGGAGCCACAAGTTCAAACATCCACAAGATTCAGATCCAAACACAATCAAAACACAAATATAGATCACAAAACCCAATATATTCAAATAAAATAGTAATCACAAGAGTTACATATGGAAATACCTCACCCCACCCTCAAAAGAAAAGCAGTTATTCTCAAATGCAACTAAAAAAATAATCAATAAAAATAGCAGATAGGGAGGTCAAGAATGATCCTGTCTACTCAGTCGCTCCATCTGTCGGGGCATCAATGCCCAGAGCAACATCAACACTAGCTACACTGGAGCCTTCCATAGAAGTCTCTCTCAACGAGGCCTGTCACACTGTCTCGATCATGGCACCTTCTAAGTTGGCCAGATCATTATAAATAGTCGCATCTCGCTCCTCAAGATGTACCTCATCGGTCTAAGTCTCAGACTCAACAGCAATATCATACTCAATTATATCATCTCTGGTGGGAGATAGAGTTACCTCAGCACATGCTGGAATCTTAGTACTCAGATCATCGGGAATCTCAACTGAACCAAACAATAAAGTGAAATCTGTGGACTTCAGATGGTCCACATCCTTCTTAAGATCAGAAAACTTGTGTTTCAAAGTGGTAACCTCAGTAGTCAACCCCCTGTCCTCTCTAAAAAATCACTACTCTCGTTGTGAGAGCATGAATGGAAGCATGGAGAGGTATCAGCGTAGCTGTGATGTCTCTCTCAATCATCCAGGGTACCTCGGCCTTTAGCCGGGAAGCCCACACATTTGCAGAATGGGCTAGCTTCCCCATCTTGAGGAGCATGTCCTAAGTGATCGGAGGCTTAGTGTGGTGGTACTAGAAGTACCTCTATGGGGATGGGAAGTAGGAGAAGAACTTGGGGACCTGGGTAAGAGTGGAAGTTGATGTACCTTAAGGCCTAGAGGCCGGAGTAGGCAAAGCTGCCTCTGCAAGTATAGAATCAACGTCAACCTCCTGAGATGTATCATCCGAAGTTTCTCTCGTCCTATCCACCTCATCCCGTGTGTACTCGGCCTCTATGCACCAAATGTCGATGGAGGATGTGTGTGTAACCTCAACATCCCTCTTCTCGTCAAGAGGAACTCCATCTCGCCGACACAACTCCGTAATAAGCACTTGGAATGGAAGGGATGTATGGCACTGTTTGGCCCTCATGGCCATCTCCTGTTCTATAATTAATCCTAGATTCAGCCATTTCTTAGTGATGATAGATCCGAGACGGGCCACCTTTGGTTGGCGGAGAATGGACTCGTTCTTTTATGGCATGATTGAACTACTGTTGAACCCGAAGAAATACTAAACTACTATGTTCAAGTCTTTCTTCTCAATAGGGGCTCCGGCCTCAATCCACCTCAGGGTGGTGTCGGAAATGAGGGGAACAAGTCATCCCTTGAGGTCATCCAGAGTTAGTGTCGTGATCATGCTCTGGTAGACATGCTTAAAACGTGTAGCCCTGTCAAGTACAACATTATATGATCGCTGTTGTATCCCAGTTTCTTCCCCCGAACTATCACGGACTCCTTCGGTCTGAAGGCACTGGCCTTTTTTTCCCTGGCGTACTAAGTCACCATAGATATTGTAGAACTCTCTAACCCATGTGGAATGTATGGTCCATGGGGCCATGTTAATATATCGAACCTGTGGAACCGGAGGGTGTCCCATACATTAGGGTACCTGTCCACTACATCATCCGTGGACAACCTTTTTTCTTGTAGAATGGGTCTCAACCCCCAGCCTTTAAGGAGTTGAGTAACCGGGGAGGAGGACCCTCAACTGGTTGTTCTGGAACAAGCGTCTGTGGCAGAGCTGCCACTGAATCTACAGGAGGAGGGGTAGCCTCCAGAATCCTAGACAGATCTTGACGCGCCTTTGCACGAATCTCTGCTCACCGGGTCTGTAGTAATTGGTCATCCTTACGCTCGGAGAATGAGGATTGAGAATCAAAAGACTCCCCATCACTACCGGAGTTGTGCTCCGATCTCTCAGCTACGGGGGTGCTTTTCCCATGCCCTTTTTTATAGAAGCAGTTGCTCCCTAATTTATTACAATACCCTGTGCTCGTTTGTGGGGCGGGCAGCTCAAGTTTTCGGCTGAAAGTTACAAACTCAACCAAGTCAAATTAGAAAATTAAGGGTGATCAAAAGGGGACTTTGGCCAACCGCCGAACCGTTCGGCGAGTTCGACCCAGCTTGCTAAACTGCCCAACGTGCCAATTTTTAATCTTCTTTCCCAAAATTAATCCCGCAACCCCCAAATTCAAAACCAAACACACACACTATGCAATTAACACAGACCCAATTGACCCATGCCTCCGGGGTACTGAGACTTCTCCTGGTCTGGCAAAAATTGACAATTTGGGGTTACTTAGATTTCACTCAACTAGACACAACACAAAATAACCGCAACCCAAAAATTTAAGATCAATTTTAATACACAAAACACGGGAAAACATCCTTTTAAGCAATTAGGCACAAGCTCGAAAATAATACGGGTAATTCGACACATCAAAGATGATTTCAACTATTATTCAACAGACAATAACACATATTTACCAAAAGTATTTTAGTTCAACACCTAATCAAAGGTGCGGGGTACTAAAAGTCAACCTGTATACCGAATTGATAATTTGAAAACTTAGGTGGCAAAGTAATCCGAATCTGAGCATGAGATCAAACATAAAAAGTGAACGAAAAAGGGAAGTACGGAAAATGTAAAGTGCATGTGAGAGTGTACGGGGTTAGAAAAGACAGAATATGAAATATTTGAAATTTTAAATTGTTTGGCCTTTTAAAACCTTTCAGTTCGCGGATCTTTCGGCGGTGTTAGTCGACCACGCCGATCTACTCGGCGATGCACCGAGTGGTAATTTACCTCGTAGAGTTTTACAGGACTTCCATTCAATTTGGGGGTCCAAACTGCGGACAAAATTCGTCTCGTCGATTAAGCTATTGGCCCCACAAGTTTTACAGACTTCTACTTCATGTTTTGTGAGTCCAACGGAGGTCCAACTCTTTCTCGCCGACCTCTTCGATGAGTCGCCGACCGGACTCTTGGCTCGTCAAACTGCTTCTTTTCCAACACACTTCACTTTTCAACTTGTACAGTTAACACCCGTTAATCAAAATCAAAACTTAAAGCATTGAAGACTTAGGTTTCATCCCAAGAAGCGCCTTAGTTAATATCATGGCATGACTCGGAAACCAAATCAAGCTTCATTTTTATGGTTTGCCATTGCATCACTAAGAAACCTCCTTGTAGTCGATTATTCAAATGTGACGAAGTTTCACCTATTTGGGTCTCCAGCTGCTTAAACGGGACAGAGTGAGGGGTCACTGTCTGATTGAGAGTCGAGGCATCCTCTTTTTTATCTCTTTCAACACTTTGTCAGACCTTTCAACTTTGTTGAGAATGCGTGAGAGCTTATCTTATGTCCGGCCACCTTCAGATATCTTGGGCTTTTGACGCTCATGGGAGGAACATACCTATCCTTCTCCCTTTCTCTTTCCTTCCAAGTGGCATTATGATCACGCCACTCTCTGTCACGGTCTCTCCAGCCCTTATCTCTATTCCAACCTTCATTCCCGCCTGGTATTGGGTAGTTTGCACGAAAGCCTCCTCCTTGGTTGGCTAGGTAATTTACTTCTTTTTCACGACCCGAGAGTATACCCCGGAAATGACACGACGTACTCGACCCCGAAGGGGTCTTATACAAGCCTCATAGCTCATTCATTGCATAAGATAATTGAAAATAGTGCGGAATTAAAAGTTTTCTTAATAAAACCAACAATCGAAAACTCATTTAAAAAGCAGCAGAATACAACAGTCTCACATGGCCATCTTAGGCAAATCTTTAAACAAGATAGGGTCACGACCCTTTACAATCGAAGTATTAACAATAAACTTAAAACATGAAAGAACTAGAAACATTAAAAGTACTTGTCCTCGATCTATGAGGAAATACCAAAAGATATCTTGGACGAAGTCTAATCCAAGCTCCAACTAGAGAGATACTCAATTACCGCAACCTACACTTGTAGTAAAACATAGAAGAAGAATGGGTTAGCGCAATTAAGTACTAAGTATGATAGCCATGCAAAAACATGCTTAAGAAGGACATTTTGTTTGAAAGTCATGCTTTTATGCCATTTGATAAAACTTCATGAACATTGATAAAAGAGGCATCATATAAGTCACAACCAACATACAAGTCATTTATCCACAATAGAACATAATCAACCATATACCCCATTAACTTTTCTTTAAGCCTTCACCTCAAGTAACCATCATGCTATACCTTGTGCAATGCATGGATACCATCCCATACCACCATCCACACCAAGGTACCACATTAAGGTCACCAAAAGTGAACTTACCATTTATCCTTTCCACCTTTACACAATAAAGCATATAAGAAACACAAACATCACTTGAATCACATTATCACATTAAGACCAACATCTAAGACAAATCTAAGTCATACTTGTGAAATGTGCAAGTAGCATCCCATACTACTACTCACACTAAGTAATCCTTTGAAGTCACCATAGACAAGGCACATTCATATACAACAAGTCATAACAAGGAAGTAACTCATGATACAATCCAAGTATAGCATGAATCTATACATTTAAACATATAAGAGTCAACATTCTTCATTAGCTTCATTACATTAAGAGCACCTTTATTCATTAAGCAATAGATCACTAATCACATAAACGTCCTTATAAGAGCTTATTCATTTCATTAACCTTATAAGGAACACACCATGACCTCCCTCAAATGCCTACTTGTGCAATGAATAGATGGCGTCCCATACCACCACCCATACTAAGTAGTACATCCTTAAGAGACCATAGTTCATTAGTTCTGGGGGTAAGCCTTAACCGACATAGGCCATGTGAGCTTGACATGGAATCCCGATGTCACCCTCACCGGATAAAGGGACTCCTACTTTCCTAAGGTAGGAACATCGTTTGTTTAGCCTTAAGTGGATCCACTAGCTAGGCCTATGTGGGCCCATAGTTTAGGGGATAGGGAGAATACTACTAGATACCCCGCCTCAACTAACGTATAGGTATCCATCTCAAAAGATTGCTACGTAGTGCCCTGCCTCGACTCACGTATGAGCACCCATCTCGATCCATAGCCACTCGGTGCTTAGCATTATTGCCCATGGAGTATTTGACATTCATTACATTCATTCATTATTATGGCATAAGAGATTGTTAATAGATACACCGCCTCAACTAACGTATGTGTATCCATCTCAAACCCAACATTCATTCATTGGAAAGCTCATAGATTCAAAGATGAGAAAAACCTTTCACCTAGGAATCCCATATTGTGAGAAAGTCCTTTCACAACATGTCTTTTCATTTATAAGAGTACAATTGAGAATAGCCTTTCAATAAGTACTTCACATTAACATAATCATATAACTTCATTCATCATTCATTCATGAGTGTGTGTATGTGAGAATAACCTTTCACATAATCATCATCATTCATACAATAGTCTTCTAAACATGATCATAATACATTCATAGTAATCACACACCTATAGTTTCATCATAATCATATATTAATCATTCATACCTTGCTTTTCAATACCATGATCACAATATACAAGGTAAATAAACATCTCCACCTTTCAAGTGGATCAATAACTTAAGCACAATTCCACTTCAACATGTATATTAGGTCATCAATAGCCCTTTCAAGGCCATGATCACAAGTCATCAACAAACCACCAATTTACCATAATTAATGCATGGACAATAATACATTTCAATAACCCAAAGCAATTTAGACAAATGCCATTCATAAGCTTGCATAATCATCAAACCCACTTCATAAAGGCACAATTTAGGAATTGGGAAAATCACGGGTTCATAGAGTATTTTCATCATAAATCATCAATTAACCACAAAAACAATCATAATTTTTCATTAGAAAACATTTGATGAAAGAACCCATGAGATTGAGTAAAACCCTAGATTTTTCGTACTTTGAAATCACTTTGGATTTGGCTCCTTGAATGGAGAATTAGACAAGGATCAAGACCAACATACCTGTACTAAGAATCCCCAAGCAATTTGAGGAAGAACCACATTGGAATCACCAAACCCTAGCTTCAATGGCTCCCTTCTTCTTCTTCTCTGATGGAGGATTTCTAGTGAGAGAAATATTTGAAAGGAGATGGGTTTTCTTCTGATTCTATTTGGAGAGACTTAATTGAAAGAATTCAAGTCTAAAAAGGTCTTATAGTTGCGAGGAAAGGAATAGAATAATGAGGACTCAACTTTGGAAAAGAACTAAGGACACTTAAAGTTCCAACTTAAAATTTCATCCCTTACCTGTCTAAGCTCACCCTTTGGACCCTTAGGCTCGCCAAGTGCACCCTTGGCTCGCCCAAATTTCTAGTGAGCTCATAAATGGGGCAGCAAACTAGGCGATCTAGGGGGGAAATGGGCGACACGCCAAGCTGGTTTGTGAGCTAGGAGTTAGCTCGCCATTTGGTCGAGCACCTAGGCCAATGGGGCAGTCCACTAGGCGAGCACAAGACCCCAAGGGCGACTCGCGCAACCCCTTGGGCGATCAAGTAGCCCCATCGCCAAAAGGTCCACCAAAGAACAAGTGTTCTTTCACTCAAACTTAAATGCTAAGGCCCTTGCTTGCACCCTAGGCTTCTTCCTTGCTCACATTAGGTCTAAAACAGCCTAGACATCAATTTAAGGTCATAGTAACCCACACAATAAGGCTCTAGTTCAACCTATCATTTTCCGAGTCGTTACATTATCCCCCACTTAGGAACATTCGTCCTCGACTGACACTTTAAACACATTTAGTGGTTAACGACTCAAGACTAGAAGCCTATCATGCATGCAACATCAATATAAATGCATAAACATAAGAGGAAACATAAACTCCACATCAAAAATCTCAATGCAATACAAGAAAGTAGGAACTACTTCTGCAAACTCATTATGCATCAAAACTACACATTTCTCATTACATTGGAGGCATTGCCTTCTCCAACTCACATCATGCTCATCACAACATCCTTAAGAACATTATGCAATTACTCTCAAAAGAAAAATTAGGCATGTTCAACAAGTCAACTCATGAAGCATTTAGACAACTCATTATAGATGCATATTTAACATGAGGAACACAAATCATGAAAACTCATTTTCTCATTTAAACAAGAATTCAACAAGAGCATGCATACCATAAGGAGACCATGGAAACTCAAAGTGACACATGATTCCAAAACATGAAACAAGCTACAAGGAACTCTTGGTTTCAAGCTTGAATAAGAATAGAAGGAAAGAGATAAGGGTATCAAAATTCTCAACCACCTTACTATTCAACCTACTATCCCCCACATAGGAGAAAACCCAACTAACACTACAAGAAAATGGGTCTTTAACGAAAGAAAATTAAGTCGCTAAAAGTGTAAATCCAGTCATTATTAGTCACTTACAACTGGAAAAAAATTGGTCGTCTCCCGTCGTTAGTAGCTCCGACGTTAAAAGTGGACAACCAAATTCTAGTACGATCGTTAAGAAATCTTTAGTGACGGAAGAAAAATTGGTCGTTGGATCACTTTTTGTGATAACATTTTCCCTTCGTTAATTTTTATTTTAGTCGTAGAAAACTTCAGAAAGAGATATTATAGGATCTTTTAGAGACCGGAATCCTTTCGTTAATTTTTATTGATATTTTTTTAGAAATAAATATTATTAAATGAAAATTAGTTACATTTTGTTCCTTGTGATTGATAATTAAAAATCATTATTTCATATGTAATTGTACAAAATTTCATAACTTATAAAATAGAGTCAATAATATATATAAATGGCTGATAATATATATAAGCATGGTACGTATATAGTTAATTACATAAAACAAAGAGGTTTTAAAAATCCTACAAAAAGAAAACAATGAATCTAGAATATATATGTAGAGATCGTAATTAGTTCGTATTTTTAAGCAAATAGCCTAGATAATAAGTAAAGTAGGTTTAATTAACTTCTTGCACTTCAACTTGCAAGCTAGATTATAAGTAAATTAAAGTAGGTTTAATTAACTTCTTGCACTGCAAATTGTTCATCTGCTAACATCTTCAATTGTTTTTCAACTCACTCCTAATTTGAAGATCCTTCGTGACTTCAAATTCTTGATCATCTATTGCAAGGATAAAAGCTTGCATCATTTAATTAAGTAGTTCAATTGGTATGTTGCTGAGACATATAAATGATGATTGTATAATTATTTTCTCATAAAAATCTAGATTGTAAGAAAATACTTTGTTTCACAAGAAAAATCAGCAAGTATATTTTGACCTGTAAATACTTTTGACAGCACCTTAATTCTTAATAATACAATACCCATTCTAAAAAGAGAAATAATTAATCAATGCAAGAACATTGAAAGAGTAAGTGGTGACTTGTATAGTAAAGAATTTTGATAATACTTTCTCCTGTGTGCTATGTTGGGTGGGTGCACTTCTGCACTAGGTCTGGTAAAAAAAATATAATCAGGTGCATAAATGTAGAAGTTATTTCCTGTAACTGCTCATAATGTACTTCTCTATTCACCTTATTTTTGTATTCATATTCAAATGCATCTTAGCCCAGTATGGAATGATTTGTAGTTTCCAAGGACTAGTTCATCTTCTTTTATTGGACTTTGATGAGTATTTGAATTTCGAAGGGACAAAGACTATGGGAAAAGTAGAAAACATGCTCAAGCATGGCGAGTTTCCGAAGTGCAAGTACTTTAACATGTATTATAAATGCTCCTCTCTTAATAAATATAAAACCTGTTTTAATATGAAAACTAAGGAGTTCAGTAGTTACTGTGATCTACAATGGGAATATTTTTGAAACCATTCAAAACATTGTGAATTCTTTCTAATTGGTTGATGAGTCCTGAAATTTTGTGAATGTCATGCTGTCTATGCGCACTTTTTATGTAGATATACCCTTACATGAGCTACATAGATCCACAGAAGGCTGTCCCTTGTATTACATTTATTGGATGCAATGGTGTTCAACTATGGAAACATGGTATTATCATCTTGTACATGTTAACAAGATTACGGATCTCTATAGATTACACTTTCAAACATTTCACATCTCTTCTCTATGATATCCATGTGTCATTTCATTGATTCATTTTCTTTCCGACTCGCATTCAGTTCTTCTAATAGTGCAACCTTTTCCTTTCTACTGACGTTTAGTTGTTCTAACAGTGCAGCTTTCGCAGAGCTACCTCCTTTCAAATCTTTACTGGTAATCCCGCCACCAAATCTAACAACATGACTCTTGCTTTGAGGTCCGAAGCATCTCTCTACTACCTCAATATTAGTAACTGATGGCTCAATTTGTAGTAGTTCCTGAATGTCTTCCCGTAAAGTACAAAAAAAATTAAAGATAGTGCAATATATTAAGTAAAAGTATGTAGAATAAAATTTTAAAATGAACAGACATATTTTTGATTGGTTTCAGGTTCGTGAAGCTTGTTGTCCTTCTTACGAGTCTCAAAGAAGATAGTCGCCATGTCCGGTGGATTAACAAGCTTGCCTCCCTTAACATTCAAACAAGAAGTCATATACTTGAAATAAAGAGGACCTTTTCTTAATAGGATTAGAAGAATCACATACGTACCAATTCATAAATTATCTCTCTAATCGGCTTGCTACCCGTAGGATGAGGCATACTCAACTTCGACCTATTCATTGCATTTTGCGTACTTGTTTCCTATATTAACAACACATCAGCAACATTATGATACACAATTTAAATGGTTGGTTAATATATATAAGGCATGTTTTGCTGTGTTGCTGGAGACTAAAGTCAAATAACACAAATTCAAAGTAAGTATAACAAGAGTGGCAAAGGGATGGAATCATGCTAATAACTATGCTTATGCAGCTAATGGAAGAATATGGGTTCTATGGAAAGCTACTGATGTTTCAGTTGTTATTCTGGAGACACATGGTCAGTATATGCACTGCTCTGTTACTGACAACCGAACAGATTTCTATAGTGAAGTTACAATTGTGTACGGGAGTAGTTGTAGTGTAGAGCGACAAAATTGATGGACAGAACAGATATCAACACTCCCTTATTGCCAGAGGATCGCATTGGGGGACAACGAGTTGCAGATGTTGAGACAAGGGACTTCCAACAGCTAATTGATACTTATGCTCTAATTGATATGAAGGCTACTGGTAGACAATATACATAGGAAAAATAGGCATGTATGGAGTAAGATTGGTAGAACCATTTGCAATGATAAATGGATTATCAACTATAGTAATGACATTATAGCTCAATTCAAGGAGAAATTCTTCTCAGATCACTCACCTATTAGCTAGGATAGTCAATTCTTACAAATTACTCCAACTGTACAGCAGAAAATATTGAGACAGAAATATTTCTTCAATTGTCTAAAGGCAAGAGCCAGTTCAAATGCTATAGCTATGATTAACGATGCCAAAGTGAATATCCTACCTTAAATTTTTCAGATAGAAAATGCTCTTTGACCAGCCATTCCCAATCACTCTTATCGACCCCTTCTGGCACATCTTTTAGAACCTCTCGCAATGGCTTAGACTTCACATTCATGTGTAGAGATCCTCTCCAATTGTTCCACAACCTTCTCATATGTTTCAATACATGATCTCTATGACCAATCATGCCATCACTATCAAATTTTTCCTAATATATTTGGCAGATGTCATTAAATAAGAGACTCAAAATTTTAAAACAAATCTTACAGACAATAAATAATCAGCAACGTTGTAAGTTATGAGTGTATCGTTATTGATATACTTGATGGGGTGGGCTGAAAACAGAGGAACAATTGTAGGTTATGGACAAAACAGAGGGACAATTGCAGACAATAGACAATTAACAGAGCATAAGAACAGATGGACAATTGCAGACAAAACAGAGGGACAATTGCAGACAATAGACAATATCAGTCTCTTGAAACAGTGTAAAAGCAAGATAAGTTAAACAAAGAAATATGTTTGGAATGAAGTAGTGAAAATTTTTGAAAGAAGTCGAGAAATGATTTTATGAAATAAAAAATAAATGTTACACCAGGTGACTGCACATTACTTCTATTCCTATATTTTTTAAAATGTTGCAGAGATGGTCAAAGATATGAACCAGCAATAAGATTCAAGAAATACAATTCAATCAATATTATTCATTTAAATCTTTACAGTGATGCACCTCACATGTGTTCCAATTTAGCTTCTTCGATGTCTGTCCATGAGTGCACTCGCAAAGGACACATATTACGATCACGAACCAAGGAACCTAAGTGTCTCGAAAATAAAGCGTGATGATCCCCAACAACTCGATTGTGGTAAAAAGTGACTCTAAGCTTTTCTCCAGGTTTTAGTCTTGTAACAACCTTGCACAAAATTTGGTCCTCTAACCTTTTTTATCTTGTCAAATTCACATGAACCTACAAGTTTTGACATAAGTCAAACATTACAGACTCTCAATCTATAAAATATGAAAAAGTTCTAACAGTTCAGAGAGTTAAATACCTGATTTACCTCTCCGAGTGTCTTGCATCACTTCAACTTCATCTTGAGGAAGAGTAAGATCATGTTCCATTGGATCTAACCCCAAAGGAACACGGTTATTATTTTGTGTGAGTTCATTCAGATCATACACTGTATTTTTAGAATCTTTATTTTTTTCATTCAAAGTTCTCTTTTCAGCACACCTTCTCGGAGAGCCCACATATGTAAAGCTTTGTGCTCGCTCCCTTACTAATAAAGCATTGAAATACACTCAATCCACTACCAACAGAATGAATTACATACTAAAGCTCGGGATGCATCAAGGTACAAAAAGTAATATCAAGGACACCATACAATAAACTACAAAAGGAAAATACATGATTCATATCAGTAGTACTACAGTAGGTACCCGTTCTTATAGGTTCATGTGGGGGGGGGGCGGGGGTTCTACTTGCTTTTCTAGTGCATATACTTGGACTACTTTGTATATAGGACCTTGAAGGTTGTCAAATACCTGATTTACTTCTCAAAGTCTCTTGCATTGCTTCAAGATCATCATGAGGAAAGGAAGTATCATGTTCTATTAGATTAAAATCAGGTTGCCTAAGGATCTTATTATGTGATCGTACATTCATATCATAAGATACAACACTATACCCTTTACCTTTTCCAATAGAAGTTCTTTGTACAAAAGTACTTCCTCTAGCAGAACCCACAGATGTAATGTTCTTTCAGTTTTCCTTGCCTATAATAAGAACATTACAAAATCTCAAACTAAAATTAATAAAATAAATCTACATGTTTAGAAAATAACATAAAATACCTGGTTTGCTTCTCATGTTGTCTTGCATTACTTCATGATCGTCATTAGGAAATGAAGTTTCAGCTTCGATTGCATCAAAATCAGGACAGACGACATTATTTTGTGCTCTTTAACATAACACACATATGTAATGTTCTGCCCATTCTCCTTTAACATAACACATAGATGTAATGTTCTGCCGATTCTCCTTTGCTACAATTCAAACATTATACAGCCTTAATAGTCTAACAATTATAAAATTTTCATACTAAGAAAATGAAATAGGATTAGAAACCTGGTTTGCTTCTCACAATCTCTTGCATTACTTTAAAATCGTCACTAGGAAAGGAAGTTTCATCTGCTAGTGCATCAAAACCAGGAGGGACGACATTAGTCTTCTGTGCAATGTCATTTTGATTATATGTTGCAGCATTTAAACCTTTGTTGTTTCCAACCATTGTTCTCTTTTCGACGCTCCCTCTTACAATACTTCCTTTAACAGAGCATACAGATGTAATGTTCCGCCCATTCTCCTTTTCTACAATTCAAACATTATACAACCTTAATCGTCTAACAATTATAAATTTTTCATACTAAGAAAATGCAATAGGATTAGAAACCTGGTTTGCTTTTCACAGTCTCTTCCATTACTTCAAGATCGTCATTAGGAAAGGAAGTTTCATCTTCCAGTGCATCAAAACTAGGAGGGACAACTTTAGTCTTATGCGCAATGTCATTTTGTTTATATGCTGCAGCATTTAAACCTTTGTTGTTTCCAACCATTGTTCTCTTATCGACGCTTCCTCTTACAATACTTCCTCTAACAGAGCACTCCGATGTCATGTTCTGCCCATTCTTCTTTACTACAATTCAAACATTATATAACCTTAATCGTCTAAAAATAATAATTTTTTCAGACTAAGAAAATGAAATAGGATTAGAAACCTGGTTTGCTTTTCACAGTCTCTTGCATTACTTCAAGATCTTCATTAGGAAAGGAAGTTTCATCTTCCATTGCATTAAAACCAGGAGGGACGACATTAGTCTTCTGCGCAATGTCATTTTGATTAGACGTTGCAACATTTAAACCTTTGTTGTTTCCAACCATTGTTCTCTTTTCGATGCTTCCTCTTACAGTTCTTCTTTTAACATAGCCCCTATATGTAAAGTTATGTCTGATATCCTTTTCTGCAAAATCAGTACAATCAATAACCTGACTTCTTCTCTGAGGGTTCTCCATACAAGATTTCCTAAAATTAATCTACTTGAATAAACATCCATTTAGACCTATTCAAAATTACTATGGAAGTACACTTGCCTAAAGTTAGAGCTGGAATCAACTTAAACAAAACATCCTACAAAACTATTCTAGATCAGAGAGCAGGGACAAAATGGAAATCCACATTACTATTTGGAAATGACAGTATCTGTTAACGTAAGAAAACTCAATGTACAAACATCTGTAGCTTGAGAAAATAAGACACAATCGCCTAATAGTATATATCTATAGCTTGAGAAAATAAGATACAATACATGATTTGCTTCTCAGAGTCTCTTTTGATCAATCAAATTTCTCTTTTCAGCAGTTACTCTTACAGAGCCCATCAATTTGAGGTTTTGCCCTCTTCCCCTAGCTAAAGCACCAGGTGGAAGGAATGATTGCTTCACATTCTTTGAACTTGATCCCATTTCGGACTTCTTAAATATTGAAGGATTTATGTCATCCTACCATAAAATCCAACAGTAGATTACTTTTAGCTAAGTATCTTTTAGGATGCATATTAACATAGAACAAATATAAAACTAATAGGGTAAACAAACAAAAGCTAAATCGTACTACACATTGTCTTTGTTCACTCTATACATATTTAATAAAAAGACATTATTGTTGGATCAACCTTTATTCACCCTAAGTACTTCAAATGATCAAAGTTACATAAAGAACATTCAGAATATAAACATGTAATTGAAAAACTATAAGCATTAACTATTCCAAACCTGTATGAGTTCTTTTTCTTTTCCTATCAATTTAATCATGTAAATCCTCAAAATCATTATCATTCTCTTGCATATCATCAGAAGAATCATGAGGCAGAAAATATTGCACCACATTCCAGCCTTTATTAGAATGATCTCTAGCATAAAATACTTGTGATACTTGATTGGCTAACACAAAAGGCTCATCGGTTTTCAAAAAATCGTTGAGGGTTAACACTTACAAAGTCATATTCATCCATTTTAACTCCCCTTTCATTGTCATATACATCAAACCACATACATATAAACAAAACCAGCCATCTCCCCCCTACAAATTGTAATTCAAGAATCTCTGTTAGTTCCCCATATTAATCAATGATTCTATCTTCTTCACCAGTCTCACCAGCAACAACTATCCCACAGTTTTGAGTCCTCAAACCATTAGCGTAATCTTGTACATGGAATCTATATCCATTGACAATGTAGCCTTTAAATTTTGTAACGTTTTTCATCGGACCACGTGATAATGTGAGTAAATTCGTCATTTTCTTACTATCGTCATATTTGTATAATCCTTTAATCTATCATGATTAAGAACATAGTTTAGAAAATATTATCTATATGATTTGAAAATAATAGTTTTTAAATAGTATTCACCTTTTCTTTCAACGAACTGATGAATTGCCTATCCAAATTTTTTCGAGAGGAATCACCTGGAATTTGAGAAAACTCTCTATAGAAGAGGAAACATAAGAAGAAATAAGGATTTAATAATAATTTTGAAGAAGCGATTAGATGATTATTTGGAAAAGTCATTACTTACTCGAGAAATGATTGAACTTCATCACAATTCTTCAAAATATAAATATGGGCTTACTCCATTTCTTTTAAATCAAGTAGGTGTGGCTTGCCATCTTTTAAAGCTTTTCCAGGTTAACAGAAGATCAATAAACCTCCATCAGATTCTATAGCACCCCCATCATAGTTTCGTTCAAGGAGATTGAATTTTGTTTCCATTGTATGCAAATACCTTGAACATAAGGTTGTAAATTTATTTGCTATATATCCCTCTGCAATAGACCCTTCAACACAAGATCTATTACGAATAAAAAGCTTAAAAAAATATAACCATCGTTCCACTGGATACATTAATAGGTATTGAACAGGTCCACCAATCATAGCCTCATTAGCTAAATGAATTGGCAAGTGCTCCATGATATCAAAAAATGCAGGAATGAAAACCTTTTCTAACTTGCATACAGTTTCAGGAATTTGTGCATTTATTTGTTCCAACTCCTCAAGTTTTAAGCACTTTGCTCCAAGCAGATTGAAAAACAATGACAACTCAATTAGCGGCTCACACACTTCATTGCATAGCATACTACGTATGGCAAGTGGGATTAAATGTTGAATAAGAACATGACAATCATGACTTTTTAATCCTGAGATTTTGTGATCTTTCATATTGATACAGTGAGAAATATTTGATGAAAATCCATCTGGAACCTTTAAATCCTTCAAAAAACTTAGAAACTTATGCTTCTCTTTAGGAGATAATGTGAAACATGCTATCGGTAACTCATATTTTTCTCCATTTGTTTTTGGATGTAATTCTTTACTGATAATCAATTCTTGCAAATCCAAACGATTGCTCAAGGTGTCTTTTGTTTTGCCTTTGATATTCAAGATTTTTCCCAAAATATTATCACATATATTCTTCTCAATGTGCATCACATCTAAATTATGGCGCAACAACAGAGTTTTCTAATATGGAAGGTCAAAAAATATACTCTTCTTATTCCAATTATCACCTCTACTATCATGTGATACTTTAACCTTCCTCTTTTGATCATTAGTTAGAGGTAACCCATCTAAATGAGCCACTTGATCAAGTATGTCATCACCATATAATGTATTTGGAGGTAATCTCCTCTCTACAATACCATCAAATGACTTCTTATCGTTCCTCCATTTGTGATTAAGAGGAAGAAAGCATCTATGACCCTATAACACTTTTTTTTTACCATTTTTCAATCTTATTGAGGAAGTTTCTCTATTACAACATGGGCAAGCCAATTTTCCTTTTGTACTCCAACTTGATAAATTTCCATAAGCTGGAAAGTCATTAATGGTCCATAATAAAGCAATTGCAACCAGGAATTCAGGACAGGGAAGAAGCAAGGACAAAA
The DNA here is from genome assembly GCA_029582545.1 of Solanum lignicaule. Lineage (NCBI taxonomy): Eukaryota > Viridiplantae > Streptophyta > Magnoliopsida > Solanales > Solanaceae > Solanum > Solanum lignicaule. The sequence continues at coordinate 50,794 of JAJOOF010000687.1, forward strand.
TAAAATTTCCCTAATTCATGTAAACCATCAATCAAAGTTTGGAGATAAACATCAATTGCATCTCCAGGACTTCCAGGATCGGGAATAAGCATTGACAGAATAAAATTTTCCTGCTTCATGTATAACCATGGTGGTAAGTTATAAGGAATAAGTACCACAGGCCAAATACTATACGGAGTTCTAGAACATCCAAATGGTTGAAAACCATCACTAACAAGTCAAAGCCTAATATTATGAGGCTCCACAACAAATGATTGATGAAGTTCATCAAACTTTTTCCATGCTTTTGAATCAACCTGGTTTCTCATAATTCCATCATTAGCTTTGTTTTCATGATGACATCTCATTAAAGGAGATGTTTTTGAGGACATAAACAATCTTTGAAGTTTTGTCTTTAAAGGAAAATAGTGTAAGATCTTGTATGGTATCTTTTTTCCCTTTTTAAATTTTGTTTCCCCATTATGTTTATCCTCCTTCCATCTAGATGCGCCACAAATTTTGCAAGAATTAACAAACTTGTCATTCTTCCAATATAGCATGCAATCATTCCTACATGCATCGATCCGATCATATGAAAGCCCTAAGCTTTTAATTAGCTTCCTTGCTTCATAATATGAATCTGGCAAGTTTGATTCATCAGGCAACAAATATTTCTTTAACATAGTAAATAAGTTATTACTCCAACGACCAATACTTTTAATATGAAGCAATTTCACCAAAGTTGAAAGTTTTGAGAGTTTTGAACCTTCGTACAAGGGTTGATCAAAATCCTTTAAAAGACTATAAAATATTTTGCTTCAGGATTTGGTTCTTCCTTGAGAACATCATCATCGCCTGTATTCATATTATCTACATTAAAAATAGGATGTAAATCTCTGAGAATGTCATGTATTTCATCCTTCTCATGATCCTCACCAATTTGACGTCATCATCTACAAATGCAGAATCTGATTCTTCTGTCTCACTTGCTGTCTCTCCATGGTGATACCAAAAGGTATAATTTTAAATTATTCCATGTACTATTAAATGTCATCTAATAATCTCTCGTGTTCGAGACACTGCATTACAACATTTGACACATGAACATCTTATTTCATTCGCTTTCCTCAATCTCGTAAAATTAAGATTCAGAAAGCTTTCTACCCCATGTATATAAGCATCATCAAACCTATTATGAATAAGTTGCATCCATTTCTTATCAGGTGCGTTAATATTACCTATAGACAATAGAAACAGAACAGGGGAATCCAAGAATTAAGCTTAGAATTTTATTGGGTACAACAATACTGGTGAGGTAACCATTCGAAAGAGATTATTATAAAGGCTGATTTTGCAACATCAATTATGCATTCTAGATAGAGATCATATGAGAATATTTGGGAACAAAGCATCTACCAAAGAGATACTACTCCATCAGATGAAGTTCTCAATATGTACAGAAGAGAAACATATCCATCGACTATTGGGTTTCATTTGCTCCCTATGAATATTCTGTATTAGCTGAATGTAAGTATAGTGTTTATCATCAAAGTTTTGAATCTGTTTTCAGATAGAGTAGGATATAGAGAAGGGACATAATTACGTAGTTTCCCCTCATATTGTCAAGCTCACTGGAACTTAACAAAAAATTTCTTTAATTATCATAAAAAAAATGGTGAAGGAGTAGAGCATATATAGCCAACAAGAAACAATTTTCCACTTATACATTCCACATATGTTTCATCTTTTAAGAACTAAGCCATCAATATAGAAGAAAAAGGGAAAACAGAAATAGCCTCAAGGTTCTCGGAAGGAAGTTTTCCCGTAAGGTATTTGGGGTGCCACTAACACCTAAAAAGTGGAGTAAAATAGAATGTCACCTTCTTTGTTTGAATATAACAGAAAATATCCGTGCAGTGTCCACACGACATTTATCATATGCTGGAAGGTTGTTGATCATTAACTCTGTCTGATTTTCTTTGCATAATTTCTGGGGTGCTGTCCTTATTCTGCCCCTAGGTGTGTTGAATGAAGTGGATAGGAAGTGTAGGCACTGAGGAAAACAGAAAAGTCTCTCTTGTGGCATGGGACATAATATGTCGACCTAAAAAGCAAGGAGGTTTGAATATTAAGGGTTGTAAGCTATGGAACATGGCAACAGTGGGAAAGTTGATATGGAAAGTAATGGAGAAGAAGGACATACTATGGGTAAAGTGGGTAAATGAGTTGTATATGAACAATAATGACACTTTTTGGTCACATGCCCCAAGTCCAAATAGTTGCTGGTACTGGAGACAACTACATAAGTTAAAGATAAGAATGACATATTGGTTTAGGGACGAACATTACTGTCTTACAGAGAATAAGAACTACTCAATTTCTAGGGGTTATTTGGATATGCTGGGACTTGCTCCTGAGTTACCAACTGCTGAATTAATATGGAACAAGATTACATTGCCAAAGCATAGGTTCATACTATGGTTGGCTATACGTAATCGACTGCTAACCAATGCGAGAAGGTTGGAACTGGGAATAGGGTGTGATAACAATGTATGTTGTCTATGTGAGGGAGATTGGCTTGAGGATACATTACATATATTTTCAGATTGCTTGTTGACACAAGGCGTATGAGAGGCAGTGAAGAATTGGACTGGACTAGATCTACCTAACAAGCACGTGTCTGTGGTGCTATTGAAGATCAAAATGAAACACTGGAGCGAATTTAAAAAGGAGACAATGACAACTATATATGGAGCTACTGTTTATAACTTTTGGATTGTCGCAAAACATCATATCACATAGAACATGTAGTTAAGGATGGTATATTTCAGATCACTTGAGTTTTTTATAACTGAGAGTATATATCAGTAAAGTACCACGGAAAAACCTAACATGTTATTATATGGCTGAACCTTAACATGTGTTCATACAATGTCTGACATTACATGAAAATCTATGAACAAAAGACAAGCTACTGTAGTGGGGAATGATAGTGGATAACTAGTGTTTATTCTGCCAATCAATGCCTGAAATTAATGACCATCTACCAATCATTGCTCTGTGTAGTTCACTCTAGATTAATCAAAACGGTGTCGATTCATATAAACAATCAGTCAAATACAATGATTGATAAGTACGACACAAAACAGATTATTATGATAAAAAAATCTGGTAGAATGATAACAGAGACCATCTGCGAGCTTTATCATTGATTTGAAGGAATTGTTCTAGATATCTTCTGGGAAAATCATAGCAGCTAAATAATGTTCGAATATAAGAATGAGACAACATATAAAACACCACTAACACATTTAACTTGATGTGATACAAAGAGCTGAAGTTTAAGGATTTAACAGAGAGAATGAGAAGAAACACTAACACTTCATACTTCTCTGTAGGACCCACTCATTCTATATAGATTAGAACTTTTTCAACTTATTAAAACTAGCTCTCATATAAAATAACTAATAAGTACAACAGACAAAAGATTGTATTTTGTAAAAAAGTATATCTGACGGGATGAGAACAGAGAACATCTCCATTAAACCTAATCATACCTAAAAATTTACGACCTTCATATTTGATCTATAAGACATATTCTTGATGACTTCTGGGAAATTCTTAGTAGATAATGGATTATTGACATTGCGCGAAACATCATATCATCACATCGATCAGGTAGTTCAAGAGAGTACATTTCAGATCACTCGAGCTTTTTATAACTGAGAGGATATATCAGTAAAGTACCACGGAGGAACCTAACATGTTATTATATGGCTGAACCTAAACATGTATTCATACGGTGTCTAACATTACATGAGAATCTATGAACCAAAGACAAGCTACTGTAGTGGGGAATGATGGTGGATATCTAGTGTTTATTCTGCCAATCAATGCCTGAAATTAATGACCATCTACCAATCATTGCTCTGTGTAGTTCACTCTAGATTAATCAGAACAGTGTCGATTCATATAAACAATCAGTCATATACAATTACTGATAAATACGACACAAAATAGATTATTATATTAAAATAAATTAGAAGAATGAGAACAAAGACCATCTCCGAGCTTTATGATTGATCTGAATGAGTTGTTCTGCATGACTTTTGGGACAATCTTAGCAGCTAAATAATATTCGAATATAAAAGTGAGACAACATATTAAACACTAATAACAAATTGAACTTGATGGAGTGCAAAGAGCTGAAGTTTAAGCATTTAACATAGAGAATGAGAAAAAACACTAACACTTCCTACTTCTCTGTACAACCCACTCATTCTATATAGATCAGAACTTTGTCAACTTAGTAAAATAGATCTCATATAAAATAACTGATAAGTACAACACACAAAAGATTGTTATTTGTAAAAAGTATATATGAGGGACGAGAACAGAGAACATATTCATTAAACCTAATCAGACCTAAAAATTTGCGACCTTCATATTTGATCTATAAGACATATTCTTGATGACTTTCGGGAAATTCTTAGTAGAACATGGATGATTGACTTTGCTGCAAAACATCATATCGTCACATTCGGTTTAATCTATAATTGAATTCTAGAAACAAAAACAACTTACAGACAAAGACTGATCAGTTCAAGTTAGATGATTTTAAAAGTTTGTGTTGCTGCTAAAAATTAAATCGTGTTTAATTTATAATTTGATCCAATTTCAGATAAAGAACAAGAATGAGACAACATATGGAACTCTAAAAACAATCTTAGCAAACCTAACTATACCTAAAAACCTACGAGCTTCCCCTTTGATCTACAAGACATTATCTTTATGACTTCTGGAATAGTCTTACCAATCAAAGACTGATTAGTTGAAGTTAGATGGATCTAAAATTGATGTTGCCGCTTAAGAAAAACTTGCCACACCAGTTCCTTTTAAAACTAAATTTCACAAACCAAAAGCAAGAATGATCAGACGCATACAGGACGCCAAAAACCAATTAAACTTTATAATAAACAAAGAGGTCGATCAAGAGATTTGAAAGAGAGAAGAGAACAATCACTTATAGTTGATTTTGTAGAGGAGGAATTTCTCAATTGCTCTGTAGATTTGATGCTATCACTGTTTGAAGGAGAGAAGATGAAGAACTCCTCTTTAGATTTGAAACTATCTCTGTTCTCTCTTATGAACAAAGAAAATGGAAACCCTTGGCGCCGTTGATGAAGAGAAACGTGAGGGTTTTAGAAGAAGAAGCTCTAAATAAATTGGAGGGAAAAACTAATTAGCGCGTCCTTCTTTGTTTTTTTTCTAAAGTTATTTGTAAATTTTATTTTTAACCCAAATATAATTTATCTTCAATAAATGATGAAAAAATGAAAAAACAATATGTATATATATATATATACTAATAACTTTTTGAACGACCGGAATAATATTTTATAACGACTAAATATTTATCCCCTCGCTTATAATAAATTTAATACTAACTATACCAACCAAAAACATATTTTTTTGGTTATAAATACACTTTTTACTACCTCATTTATGTCCCTACGTTAAGACATGGTCGTTAAAAAACACTATTCTTGTAGTGTAAGGCTAACATGAAAAATAACATAGGAAACTAAACAGCACATTCACAACATGAGGAACTATCACTTACCGGTACCTTCATCCGGATTAGTTCCTTTGTCCTTGTTAGCTTGAAGCACATAGAAACGGTTTCTCTTTGGAGTATCAATATCCGGGCCATTATGAGAAGCTTGCTTATCTTCCCTTCCTTTTGCCACGAGTGTTGGGCGATCTCTCATCTTATGACCCTTCTTTCCACACCCAAAGCACCCATCCGTGCCGATAAGACACTTACCCAAATGCTGCTTCCCACACTTGGTACATCTAGGCCTCTCAAAAGAAGAATCACATTCATTCCCTCCTTGAGGTTTAGGGTTAGACACCGTATCATTGTTGACCATTGAGGAATCTTGATTGTAGTACCTCTTTTTTTACCTTGGTTGACCATGCTCATCAGGCTTAGACCTCTTCAGATCCCTATTCATCCTCTTAAGTTTGGACACCTCAATAGATTGAGCATACACCATAAGCCTAGAAAAACTCATATCATCATGGAGCATTGCCGTATGGAACTTTTCCTTAAATAGGTTGGATACACCGGTCACAAACCTACACATCTCATCTCTAGGATTAGACACCAAGGATGGAGCATACTTAGACAAGAGGGTAAATTTCAAGGAATACTTCTCAACACTCATGCTGCCTTGCCTAAGGTTATAAACTCCTCAACCTTACACTCCCTCTTCTCACAAGGAAAGTACCTACCAAGGAATGCTCCCTTAAGCTCCTCCCATTCTATAGGACCCACTTCTAAAGGCCTATTGCTTTTCCATTGAGTGAACCACACTTGGGCAACCTCTTTCAATTGATTGGAAGTCAACTCCGCTTTCTCCCTAGAAGATACCACCATAGCATTGACTCTCTTATTTACTGCATCCAAGAATTCCCTCATTCAGAACTTCCTCTTTCACTCTCCTTGCGGGTCTCCTTCTTGTATTCATATCCTATAAACACAAGAGAAGAATTAGGAAAATGACACTTATAGAGCTAAACTCTATGGCACGACTTCAATAATATGAAAGAAGTGTAACTTTCTAACGTCCTTAGCCTCTCCCTCATAGATGTGTCGTGACTCACACCGATGAACAAGACTCTACTAGACGTGGCATGTGAGACATCAACCCTAAAAACCATTTCCAAAATCTTGTGCTCTGATACCATGTTTGTCACGACCCGAGACTATACCCCGAAAGCGACACGGTGTACTCGACCCCGAATGGGTCTTATACAAGCCGCATAGCTCATTTATTGCATAAGATACTTGAAAATAGTGCAGAATTAAAACTTTTCTTAATAAAACCAACAATCAAAAACTCATTTATAAAGCAGTGGAATACTACAGTCTCACATGGCCATCTTAGACAAAACTTTAAACTAGATAGGGTCACGGCCCTTTACAATCGAAGTCTTAACAATAGTCTTAAAACATGAAAGAACTAGAAACATTAAAGTCTTT
>JAJOOF010000688.1:0-41238 GCA_029582545.1 Solanum lignicaule
CAGCTAAACAAGTTTTCGGTAACTTCCGAAGCACATTTTTAAGAACTTTTTGGGTCAAATTCAAATATAATCATTTCATTAAGTTCTCGACTCCAAACTCACATGTTAGGCTCTAGTTTCACTCTATCATTTTCTGAGTCGTTACAACATTCCAGCCCCACTTTTATACGAAGGTCATGTGTTCGGCCAAAATCGGTTTTATCAATTTTCTTTGATCATGATTTCTTTCATCAATCATATCCGATGAAAAGGACAATAGTTGACACCGAATTTTGGCCTAACATTTTTAAAATTCGTAACTTTTATGTTTTATTTATTCAATAGTTAAAAAATATATAATTGTAAATAAGTTTATATATATTTATCCTTATTTGTCAAAATTTCAGGATTTTTATCAGTTAATTTTAATTACATTATTTTATTCACATCCAGTTGACTACATTCAAATATTTGTTCATTTTGATTAAGTCATTATTTCTATTAAATTACATTTTTACATGCCATTGGTTACGTTCATTACAATCTTTAATATTCATTTTAGTCGTTACATTTATTAATATTCATTTTGATATTTTGCACAGTCTAGAAATTCATTCAAATATGGATAACATTTCATACACAGATATTTTATTAACTAGTGGTTTTGACCCATTGTATTAAGATAATGGTATTGTACTGTTGTTGGTTTATGATTTTCTATTTAAGCTATTTGTTGGTCATTAAGTTAGTGGTGGTGGATAAATATTAAATTTGAGGGTGACTTTTCAGATTTTTATTGATAAAAGAGTTTTTTTATTTTTTCGATGAGTATGTCGGAATCCGGCGAACTACCACAATCCAAAACCCTCTTCTCTTCTCCGGCATACAACCCAAAACCTCATTGCTTCTCTCAGTGAACATCATCCACTCCCAAAACCACCTAAGCCCCATTTTTTCTCTTCGCCGACCAGCAACAAAATCCGGCAGAGCTCAGATCTAGAAGCTGGAGCAACCACCGCCCACTACCATACCACTAATGCTCACCCCCTTTCCGTTTCCAGCAACCTAAATAACCAACAACCGCCCCTAATCCATCAGTAATGAGCCACTAAAATGAGACCTACATCCATCTGAAACAACCGACATTAGGCAAAACACCACCAAACAAACTCATTCTCCTCTCTTTTTCCTCACTACCAGTAAACCAGACTCCGGAATCCAGTAACCCAAACAACAACAACAAATGCTCTAACTTCGGCCGCAGCAACAGACCCACCACCGAACATCAACCGAGCGAAATCGAAAACCCCATCATTGGTGAAATTTCAGATCCTGTTTGCTTTCTATTTTCTCAATAGGTTCTATTTTTTGAAGTTCATTTATTTGTACATAGTTATTTTTCAGTTGATTTTAGTGTTTTTTCTCAGTTAAATTACTTATTATTTTGATATTTATTTCTATTGTTTTTGACTTCATTTTTTATTTTCCTTACATTTTACTTGGCTTAGATGGTTCAATATGAATATTTTGTGTTTATATGTGAATATGTTGAATTCTTTAGTAGTTTCCTTGTCACAATTATTAGTTATAGTGCTGGCTGTTAAGTTTTCAAGTTGTTTTTGACCATGCAACCTTTATTGTGATTACTTACTGCATGTTTTAATATTACTTACTATTTTTATCACTTCCTTTTTATTAAGTACTTATTTATTTTTTATAGTAGTGGATAATGTTTTTGTTGAATTAGAGATTGTTTTAGCAAATGAGTTGTTGCGATAGAGTTTTCCTCTAAGAGTTTGTTTCTATTTTGATTATTTAGTTTTTATTAAGGTTAGATAAATCAAAAAAATAAATTGACATTGAAGAAATTACCGTTGTTTTCCAATGTCTCCCATGTTAATAAGACGGGTTTTTATTTTGATGTTACTATTTTATTTATTTATTTTTATTCATATTTATTTAGTACTAACACTTTTACTAACTGTCTCTACAGGTACCCGGAGTTGCTTCTCATTGAAGCTATTCAAATGAAATTCGAATTATATCATTTATATCGATGTTATGCAAACTTTAGGCCGTGTCTTATATTATTGTTTTATTTTATTTCTTATGTATATTGCATGTTTATTATAGTTGTATTTTATTTTTATCTCCTCCTCAATCTGAAAAAATGAATTCAGTCAGGACCCACAATTGTGAATTTCGAAAGATACCTAACCCCTTTCCTTCGGAATAACTTGAACCCCTTACCTAGAATCTATTGGTTTCGTAGACATTCTTCTATGTTAAGTAATTAATTGGTGTCCTAATTTTTCCTAAAATTAGTTGGCGAGTCCTTTAAAACTCTTTTTTCTTAAATATCTTTTAAAATTGAATTAATTCATTATTTTTTGAGTCACCACGACGTTTCACGTTATTTGAATAAAGTAGAGATGTAAACAACGTTGATTGGTCAAGTTTAGACAAATCGAGGAAAGTCTGAGTACCGCAGGATCGATATTGATGTGGGTCTAGTTTTAATTGCATAGAATAGGGCTTTAATTTTATTGCCGTTGGCTGAATATTGAAATTGAATGTCAGGGTAGAAATCTGTTACGAGGGGCAATTAGGCGAGCTTAGTCGAGCTCACCTATTTTCTCTGAACTCGTATTTTTTACCCTGAAACATTCGGCAATATGCCTGTTGATTAACGTTTCAAGCACACCTTTTCCAATTATAGGTGCAAATGATCGTTAAGATGTATAACACCCAATGAAAAGTTGAGGTTGAACCCACAAGGAGTGGTATGTGTCTAAAATTCAATTAAGAAGTGCAAACATTTTCTAAACGGTTATAGGAATAAAAATTATCCAAAACATACAATTAAATCTAAAAGGGTGACAACCAATGTCAGATGGGGGATTTGATTTTGCAATGAACAGCTGAAACAACAATGAAAACATGGGAAAATAAAAATATGTAGAGGAGTTCTTACGATGTGGTCGGCTATAGGCTAATTATGTTATATGGGTAATTCATATCTAACGATGATTTTCTCAAACACTGTGGGTAGGCTGGACTTTAAGTGCAATAGTTTTCTCTCGAACAACTATTACGGCTCAAGTGATTTCTTTCTTACATCAACAAGCTTAACAAGATAACTAACCCATAACCCTAGTATATCGACTCTCTCTCGCTAAATGGGTAGGATTGGATTTAAGATTTACTCTCTCGAGTTGAACCCATATTAACCCAATACCCACAAATTATTAATCAAAAGCTTTGGTCCCAAAACCTCTTTCTCAAGCAAGCTAAGAACTCAAAATTAGAATTGCATTTGCAACTATAATTCATAAATTAAAACTCAGCTAATGATTAAACCAACGTTAAAACAACAATTTCATCATTAAACAACAATACCCATACAATAATTAGACAAATAAACACATGATCACACCCCAAAATTGCGGTTTTAGCTACACATCATAAAAGCTGGGAAACAATTACCTAATGCATTAGCCATGATCTGGGTAAGAGTCTCCAAGCCTTTACAATGAATTCTAAGAATGAAATTCAAAGACCCACTTTCCAAATCTTCCAAAATTATACAATTCCAACTCTCACACTAACAAAGATTAACACATGCATGACTTCACCCATAGGTTTGCCCTAATTTTTCAATCAACATTCATTTCAGCTCACTCAAGATCACAAAGGTCTTTTCAAGGCTTATAACAGGGATGAGTGTAAATGTATGGTCATTTAGCCTTAGTGGCTTCTACCTCCATGAAGTATGGTCTGAACATCACTTTCCTCTTTTTTAAATCATTTCAAACATGCTCATAATCCACCCCTTTATTCAACTTCATATGAACCACCGGATACCCGATTTCTTTTGCAATTTTCACTACTTTATTTCACACATTTTCTATCTTTTTCTTTTCTTTCTTCTTTTTCTATTCCTTTTCTCTTTTCTCTCTTTTTTTTTACATGTAGGGGTTCCATCTTTCTCAAATCAATCACACAAAGGGGGATTTCTCAAACTTCTTGACTTTCCATCTGTTTTCAGCACACCCCCAACATAGACTTTTGGCCTAAGTTGGCTATTCCAACAAACCATACTTTATGAAAGTTATGGGTGAATGGACAACGAGAGGTCACAATTGCTCAAGTTTCTTCCAAGAAAAGGGGTAAGACTCAAAAGGTGCCAAGCAAGGTTCACATATCTCACAAGGTTGGCCACAAAAGAGGTATATTGTCACATTGTTTCACTCTTCAAAATTATTGCCTAAGATCATTTCAAGTGCTTGCATCACTTAATCAACCGGACCAATGGGGCATATTATGGGGGTCATCACACACAACGTTCAAAGTAATCTCATCACACAAGGCATTGGTACCAAAATCAACCAATACTCCCCACTTTCCATCTAGCGTGCAATGTTCATCACAAATGACTCATTCGACAACTGACTAGTCACAATGAGATGCTAAAAGTTCACATATTGCCTATGTAACTTCGTTTGCCTCATCGTAGTTGTACATTCATTTCGTTCACTTAGGAGCACTATTCAAGTCATTGTTATTGACCACAACAGACAGTCAAATTTGCACAAGAATTAGCCACATTCGCACACAAAAGAGGTGACAAGTTTTTTTTTAAAAAAATACTTCAGAAACCATTTTCAATTCAAACAATGGGCCACAAGCCAAAACATTCACACGATCAAGTTATATAAGTGAACCACAATATCCACAACCCACTATTCACAAAACAAGTCAAAAACACAAGAGGTAGGTATGGAAATACCTCACCCCACCCAACAAAAAGAATTTGTTGTCATCAAATGCAACTAAAACAAGAAAAAGTATCACAAAATAACAGATAGGGAGGGGGAAAAATCATCCTGCCAGGCTAAGCCTGGGTGAAGTCTACATCTCAGTCACTCCATCTGTCAGAGCATCAATGCCTAGGGTCACACTCTCAGGTTGGGCATCAGTACCCGGTGTCTCATCAGCCTTGGCTCAACTGGAGCCCACCATGGACACATATCTCAGAGAGGTCTGCACAACTAAATCTACCATGGCCTCCTCTAAGTCAATCAGCCCCTCAAAAATAGCCTCCACATGCCCACTAAGCATCTCCTCATCAGTCTCGGTCTCAAACTCAGCAGCCGCATCATCAACTCTAACCTTATCTCTGGTGGTAGCCAGAGGCACATCAGAATGGGTTAGAATATCTGTGCTCAGGTCATCAGGGATCTCTATAGTCCAAAAAGTTAGATACATGTCTGTGGACTTCAGCTGGTCCACATTTTTCCTCAACTCCACAATCGCGACATATAAGGCCGTCACCTTATGAGTAGCTCCCTGACCTTTCTAACACACCTCTATCCTCGCTGTGAGGGCATCAATAGATGAACCGAGAGGTGTCAGTGCAGCAGTAAAAGCTCTCTCAATCATAGCAAGAACTGCGGCCTCTTGCCTGGAGGCACACACATCAGCAGAATGGGCTAGGTTCCCCATCCTTAGTAGCATGGCCAGTATGAGTAGGGGTCGGGATGCACTAGTGCTAGTAGCCGATCTAGGAGGAGGGGGACAACAGAGGAACTTGGAGTCACATAGGGAGCAGAGCTAGAAGTACCTGAAGGCCTTGTGGCCGGAGTAGGCAATACTACCTCTGCAGGTAATGTTTGACTATCAATCGGTAGGAATGTATCCATCGGGGCATCCCTCTCTTTCTTAGTATCATCCTTTTGGTACTCCGTCTCAATACATCGAACGTCAGTAGAGGAGGTTGGAGTCACTTCCACATCCTTCTTCTCATCTTGCAAAACACGAGCCTGTCTCCACAGCTTGGTGATCTACACCGGAAAGGAAAGAGATGTTCGGCGTTGCTTGGTTTTAATGTCCATCTATTATCCAATGATCTCTCCAAAATTGAGGTGCTTCCCAACAATAATGGATAGACTCCAAGCCATTACAATGATTTCTAAAAATGAAATTCACAGACCCACTTTCAAAATCCTCCAAAATTAAATTATTCTAACTCAAAAATCAAGAGAAAACTCTAAGTCTAGAATGGGAACTGTATTAACTGGGAGAGAACTTCTCAAAATTAGATTTAAAATCCAATTTATAGTTTTCCAAAAATTAGCCACGAATAGCCATTAGGCTAGCTAAGTCGGGGTCGCCGAGTGGTTTGGCGACCCGCCGTTTGCTCTCTTTTATCGCCGTTATGCATTGGTTCTCAACATACTTAAGTCTTGTAACTTTGGGCGATCAATCTTTTCATCGCGGAACTGATTGGCCAACTTCTCATTTCTGTTACCGACTTGGTTTCTTCCCTGTGGGCTGGCACACTTCAACTTTGGGCAGTCTGAAGACCACCTGGTGGTTCACCGAGTGGTCTTGGCGATCACCAGGATCGCTCTTCTCAACTTCTTCAGCTGGTTTAGTTCCTTTTTGCTTGTTAATGTCCTTGCTTTGCTCCTTAGTCCACATACTATAAAATCAAGGCTCTAACATCAGTTTATTGCATAAATTAGGCATTTGAGGACACTAAAACTATCAAAACAAAGCCCTAAATGAGTCCAAATCTTGGACTCATCACTTGTGCTCACCGAGTTCTCTCGGTGGCTCGCCAAATTTCTTGTGATCGCCCTTTTTCTGCCTAATTTTGTTAATTTATTCTATGATATTTGGCGAGCTACCCTTGGATGATCGAATGAATTTGGTGTCTCACCGACTAACCCTAGACCTTGCTGACATGTTGTTATATTTATTCATTTTTGTTTTGTTACTTTCGACGAGCCCGATAGAGCTTGCCCAATTAGTTCGGTATCTCATCGAACTAGTCTGTGAATTTTTCATCAACTTTTAAACCTCGATGTTTTATTAAACAGTTTCTAATGTATTGGTTTGGTATGTGTTGTTTTGTAGATATGGCAAGACCTAAAGTTCCTAAAAGGAACCATCTACCCCGGAAGAGAGCACGGGGAGTAGGTATTTTTGAGGGGGAAACCCCACCACGAGCAAGACAACCCAAACTTCCTCATATAGGGGGAAAAGGCACAAGTAAAAAGTAGGGTCCTGCGGAGCTGAGTACGGCTGAGTACATCTCCGACAACATGGGCATCTATGACACCCACCTCACAACTTCAAAATATTATCGTGAGGATATTTCGAGGTCTAGATCGCCAGCCTATGTGTCCAAGATAGAGGATGATGAGACTCTTCAGAGAAGACGAGTCGAGCTGCACTCTAAAGCGCTGCATGATCCGACGAGACTACCGGTCACTCCTCCACCTCTAGTACTAATTGTTGAGCAGGAACCACATTGCCCCCGGTAGAAGCACTTCCACCACGATCGATGTACAAACTTAAGACTGTTGGGTTGAGGATGATTATAGAAGAAAAGAGGTTGTGTACTAATTGAGTGGTAGACATGTATCCAGATGTGTGGGATACCATTCTGTTCCACAGGTTTTAGAGATTCATAGAGGCCTGAGGCTCATACATACATTGTTGTGTCCAGGAATTCTACGCGAAGCTGGTCCCAAAAGGGAAAAAAGAAGGCCAACTCATTTGCACTGGTTGATCAACTGGTGGTGCGATGTAAAAAGGTTAAATACAGCAGTACATATATCAATGAGGTGTTGGGGTCTACCATGAATGTGATCCATTTCTTGGTGGACCAGATACATAAGAAGATGTTAGAAGACCTAAAGGGGTGGTTAGCTCCATTGATTTCCGAATCACACCGTCCTGGATCTAGGAAGGGTTCTAAATTTTGAAGAAAGACCTAAATGTTGTTGCGCGGTACTGGTTCGGCTTCATTAGCAGCACAATCATGCCACCACAAAATGAGTCAATACTCCAGCATCCAAAGGCAGCTTTGTTTGGTTCTATTATTGACTGGGATAGACTAAATTTTGGATTGATCATTGAGCAGGAGATGGCCATGGGGGCCAAGCAGAGTGAGAAATCGCTCCCTTTCCCGGTGCTAATCAAGAATTGTGTCGACGTGCTCAAGTGCTCTTTGTGGCAAAGACGGATGTGAAAGTGACTCTCACATCCTCTACTAACATCTGGAGGATTGAGGGCGAGTACACTAGGGACGAGATTGAGAAGAGGACAGCAGCGCCGATGGATACTTCCGAGGTTGCTGATGTAGAGATGCTGGAGACAGATACAACCCCTCCCACTCAGGCCGATTGGACTTCAAGTACTCCTAATACTACTACTAGTGCTCCTTTTTCGTATGCTGCTACTACTACTATTGTTACTGCCATTACCCCATTGACACAGGAGATGCTATACAAGAGGGTTCATCTAGCCCAATCTGCTGATGTACGTGCTTCTCGGGTCGAGGCAACTATCCAAAGATTGATTAGGAGGGTTATTGTTGATGCCTTAGCCCTTATTCAAGCTTAGTTGTGGGAGCACCAGGAGTTGATAACCGTACATGGCCTAGCCTTTGATGCCCTCTTGGTAAGAGTTGAGGCATGTGAGCATGGAGGCAACCAGTCCGCTGAGGATATGGCCTTGAGAGCCGATGCTTCTGGATTGAGACATGACATGGATGAGCTCAAATCCACTGATTTGTCTATGTTTTTTGGCACTTTGGACCTTCCTATGGTTCTGAGTAACAGAGATGCCAAATATTTCTGAGATCCCTCAAACTACTACGACCGAAGATGCTGCTATCACTGATGATGATGCTGCGTCAGATGCTTTTGAGACTGATGAGGAGGAAATTAGGACCCATGAGGCAGCTATGTATGATGATCTTGAGGATCTAGAGGGTGCGATGGTGAAGATGGCCATGGAGGCCTCTCTTCAGGACAGCTTGATGATTGGCTCCAGTGGAGCAAAGGATGTAGATGGCTATGAGTTGGGCATTGATGCCTAAATTGAGAGATCCCTAGATGTGCAGTGTTCACCTCAGGCTTAGCCTGACAAAGGGATCTTGACTCTCTTTTAGTTTTACTTTTGAGACTTTTTTTATTTTGCATTGAGGACAGTGTTAGGTTTTGTTTGGCGAAATGAGGTATCTTCATACCTACCCCGTTGGGTTGCATTTAGCTTGTTTTGAATGCCTATTTTGGTGACTTGGTTTTTGGTTTTTGGTTTTTAATGTAAATGTTGGTTTTTGATCCAAATTAAATTTCGCCTCTTGATTTTTGTGTGTGCAAATGTGTGATTTTTCTCTTGCATTTTTGAGTATTGGTTGCGATCAATACCGATGACTTGAATAGTGCTCTTGATTGATATGTTTGTGCAATTTTAATGAGGAAAATTTGAGTTGCAAAAGTCTTGTGTGAACTGTTAGCATATCTTTGTGACTGGCTGATTTTTGAAATGAAGCTTGTGGTGATCGTTGCATTTTAGCTAAAATTTTAGAATCTTGATTGATGAATGTGTTGAATGTCGTGTGTAGTGAGATTGTCTTGAAATATGTGCTTTGTTATACTTAGAATATGCTCCGTTGGCCCAATTGATTAACATTGGTGAATGAAAGAAGTGATCTTAGTCACAAATTTTGGAGAGGGAACCAAATTGCTATTATACCTCTTTGTGACCATCTTGTGAGAGTGTGAACGTAGCTTGGCACAATTTGAGCCTATACTTTCTTTGGATGAAACATGAACATATTTGACCTGTTTCCTCCCCACCTAAAATCTCAATGAAGCATTGGTTCCATTAAATAGGCAACTTAAGCCAAAAGCCTAAGTTGGGGGTATGGTGAAAAATGAGGAAAGTCTAGAAGTTTGTGAAAATTCACCCTTGAAGAATTGTGTTGAAAAAGATGTAACACCTCCATATAAAAAAAGAGAAAAACAAAATAAGAAAAAGTTTTAAAAAGAACGTTGCAATGAAACATGTGCATGGATAAAACAAAAGGGTTGTCTAATGAATCATGCTTAAAAGTACTTAGGTTGGATTTCGAAAATAAAAAAGAGCGAAAGAAAAGGAGATGAAGTGAAATGCAAGTCATGCTTCATGAAAGTAGAAGTCACTAAGCCAAAATGATCATACCTTTACCCTCATCCCTGTTACAAGCCTTGAAAGGCCTTAGTGATTTTGATTGAACTTAATGTCAAGTTGTTTGGAAAATACGGGCAAGCCTACAGGTTGAATCATGTATGTGGTTGTCTTTGAGAGTGTGAGTGTTTATTTTTATTTCTTAATTGTTAAAATTTGTTGATATTTTGTGGGCATGGAACAATTCTTTATGTGAGGGTGTTCAAATACTTTTGTTGATCTTGAATTTGCATTTGAAGCAAGCATATTGATCTTGATTTCTATTTAATGATGACTAGTCACACTTTGAAACATATAGTGCACAATTAAACATTACATGGGTAGATTGAACCTCGTGTGCATTCATGTTGAGTCTTGAGTAGCACTATTTGTAGACATCTCTGTTGAAGTGATTGATCTTCTGATTTACTTGGGGACAAGCAAAAGTTTAGGTTGGGGGTGTTGATGAGTTGGGGATTTCGACTCATTTAGGGCTTAATATTAAAAGTTTTAGTGTCCTCAATGCCTATTTTATGCTCTAAACTAGTGTTAAAATGTTCATTTGAAGAAATGAAGGCAAAAGAGCAAGGCAAGGGCATTACCAGGAAAAAAAAGAGTGAAAAAGCTAAAGAAGATGAAGGAAAGCAAGGATGGTACTCGCCATAGCCACTCGGCTAGTCGCCGTGTGGACCTTTAGCTCGCCAAAAGTTCCAGCAGGCCAGCCCATGAACAAGACAAACTTGGCAAGCACAATTGATTATTTGGCGACGCGCCAAATGGATTTGCGAGCGCAACCTTGATCGCCTAAAGTTACAACAAAGAAAGCGTAAAAAGCCAAGCCAAGAAGGCGATTGAAGGGGCACTCGGTGCATCGCCGATCTAGTCGATGAAACAAGACTTACATCACCGAGTGACTCCGATGCTGAAATTCTGGGAATGTATAAATGAAATTTTGAAAAGAACAAAAATAGTTCTCACATTGTCCAGTACTGGGTTTTTTATCCTAAACATACTAAACATTATTTTTACACTTTTTGAGTAGAGATTTAGGGTTGGTTTTGATTTTTAGATTCAATTTGAGCATTTGGAGACTTGTGGATTGTTGCTCAATCTGATGGAAAACATAGTTGGTAACGATTTTTCGTTCTTTCTTATGTTTGGCTAAAACCCCCATTATTGGGGTTGTGATTATGTAGTGGAATGTTTCAAATAGCTTCTAAGTGTTAGTATTTACAGATTTTATTATTGATTTTAAGTGGGTTCATTTAATAGTTTGTGTTTTAAATGATGGATTTTATATGCAAATACAATTATAGTTTAGCATTGTAAGCTTGCTTGAGAAAGAAGTACACGAGTTAAAACTTTTAATTAATGATTGTAGTGATTGTGTTGTTGCGGATTTAGCTTGAGAAAGCGG
Organism: Solanum lignicaule; assembly: GCA_029582545.1. Lineage (NCBI taxonomy): Eukaryota > Viridiplantae > Streptophyta > Magnoliopsida > Solanales > Solanaceae > Solanum > Solanum lignicaule. The sequence continues at coordinate 11,402 of JAJOOF010000688.1, forward strand.
GTCTAAATTCAATCCTACTAATCTAACTTGAAGAAGTGCATTGATTGAGGTATTGGGATGTTTTTATGTGTTGTGCTTGTTGAGGAGTCATGAATTGGGGTTACCTCTAAGATGTAACACGGCGTACTTGACCCCAAAGGGTTCGCATACAAGCCCCATAGTATACACGAACATAAAAGCATAGGAAAATAATGCAGAATTTAAAACTTATCTTTTACAATCAAAGTCATTATAAAATGAGAGGAACTATGACACTATGTCTCAAACCATCTATTATACTTGGAACAAAACTCATGAAATACAACTTTAGGGACACGACCCTTACAACAAAGTCTAAAACATAAAACAAAAGAAAATAAAGGAAATTTTGGTCAAGTCCTCGAATATTACGAGTACTCACCAATCTTCTTCTTCTTGATCTACAACGGTCCTAGCCCAAGGATGGAATCCAATATCTTCAAAACCTACACTTATAGAAGATGTAGAAAGAAGGGGTTAACAAAAAAACGTACTAAGTATGGAAGCCATGCAATAAACCATTAAAACATGTATAAAAAGGACATTTAGTTTAAAACCATGCTTCATGCCACTTTTGAACATCATCTTTGAAATAGTGGGAGAATACAACCAATAAAGCAACTCACATATATTTCATTATAACATGAGAGACATCAATATAATACCAAGCATAGTCCCCAATATCAACATGATACACATCCCAATACTCACAATATATAGCCTCCAATAACAACATAATAGAAAGTCAAATACCAACATCATCTCATCACGAAGTAATCATCATATAACCAACTTCTAAGATATACTTGTGCAATGTATGGTAACTAACATGGATCTACAATGTACAACACAAGACAATATCACATTTAAACCCATTTTATAATAAAACCTTAGTAACCCCTAAGGAACACTTGTGCAATGTGTGGTTAGCATTCCAAAATACAAAACCTACTAAGTACCCCCTTGAAGCTACCTTAGTCATACACTTCATTTTTAGACCTCATTATAATCAATAGTCCCAATTAATGAAATAATCATGTATATTACTTGAAATATAAGGAAAGTTATTAATAACAACCACCCATTGAATATACATGCATTCATTCAAATCTCATTATAATGCAAAGGAACCATACTATGACATACTACTAAGTCCTACTTGTGCAATGTAAAAGTGAAGTCCCATACCCCCACTCCTACTAAGTAAAACTCATTAATAAATCATAGTATAGTTAATGTCTCATTTATTATCTTCATTATTTAGAGAAAAATAGCCATAACCGACATAGACCATGTGAGCTACATGGAATCCGGTGACGTGTAACCCCACATCGAGGAAGGTGTCCTACTTGGCTAAGGTAGGACTAAAATGTCTAGCTATAAGGTGGATCCACTAGCTAAGGTCCTATGTTGGCACATAGTTATAGGATAGGGAGATTGCTTCTAGAAATTACCCGCCCTATTGCATTGGCGGAGGGCTTCCATCTCATGAGTTCCCAAGTGGATGACCCAAGCTATTGCATTGGCGGAAGGGGCCTTTACCTCAATGTCCATATCCATTCGGTGCTAAGCAATATTTTACAAATTATACGTCTTTAGTCTTGAATTTTATTTACATGTGTGATGGAGTGCTCTACCGTTTGTTCAATACAATTCATAATATAGCTCATTGATTAACTAAAGTGAGAATGTACTTTCAACTTTATAATCATAATTAGTATGTGAGAATAACTTTCACACCAAGATCATATGTTCTCATGAGAATGGGCCTTCAATCAACACAATAGGATCAAAATGGTTTATATACATTTCTTGCATAATAATGAGCAAAGTTACATATGAGAACTATGCTTTCAATTAAAACCATTTGATTACATCGTATCATGTTTATGCATGATGTGCATGTGTGTGTGTAATTGTCCTTGGCCCAACCGAACAACAACATTATCATCATCCTAGACAATTCATATAATAGCAAATGTAAGGGTAAGGGAATAACATCCTTTCAACAATACCAACTTTACACATTAGTCATAGGAGAGTTACTTTGTAAGTGAATCAATAGTTTATACACATCTGGTATTCATATGCAGAAACCTTCACAATATGCTCTTCAAGGGCTATAGACGAACTCATCCCTGGTATAGATGAATGGCACAATAGATTAGAGAATAATATGATCCAATAACTCATCAATACATTTATCACATCATGATTGGCACATTATACTTCAAGTATTCATCAACATGCACATAATATCAAGATCAAGTCAATTCATGTTTAGAAGCATTACCCTAAACCAATTCAAGTCTAGGTGATCTAATCTAAGGCATTACGTGAAGAGATTTTTCATTCTTGTAGGATCACCTTTAAACCCTCAATTTGTCTCTTTCATGACGCAATCCTAGACTCTATCAATTCATATTAGAAATCTTAGGTTAATCAAGTATACATGTAGAATCACACTTAGTCATATCTAGGGTTTGTAGGGAAGAGGAACCTTATCTCAACACCACAAAATACATGACAAGTAAGCACCTCCACCTTTCAAGTGCATGAAAAATTCATACATAGGATAGATGATAAGTAAACACCTCCACCATAAGTGAATCAACAATTCATAACTGCAATACCTATCACATAGAATTCCTTCATTCATGACCCTCAAGGCTATCATCAAGATTCGACCCTATTTCTTGAAATTAAAACATTATATAGGGTAAAATCATGATACAATAACCAATTCAAAGTAAACATATAAGATTATCAACCTTCACTCATCAATCAATTCATACAAGGGTTTACAATTGAGAAAGATGGGAAAACATGGGTCATAAGGGGATTTTGTTCATAAACCATCAATACATTATTGATCCACCCAAAATCATCATATCTAAACATAAACAATCACAATTGAACAATTGAAACCTTTTTAGATGGTGACCCATGCTATTGATTGAAAACCTAGAAATTGGGGAAGTTTGAAAACATAGCTGAAGGGGATTCTTGGTGATAGCTAACCAAGAATGAAGAATTCCTACAACTTAGGAGTAAAATCCTTCCGAAATTCTATGAAAAAGCTTCCATCTTCAAGCCCTAGATTGATCTCTTCCTTTGTTCTTCAATGGGGGTTCTAGAGAGAAGATTTTTCAGAGGGAAATGAAGTTGGGGTTTTGATTTGGGTCTTTAGATGAATGAGTTAATGACTTAGTTTAGGGCCTTATTAACTATTTATAGGAGGTTATTTAACCACTTAACCGACCTCTGAATCCCTTAATTAATTACCTAACTTAATTCCCAAACCCCCAACATAAAACTAAACTTGCCAAAACTGGCAGCATCTACGGATCCCCATCCACGGACCGTGGATGTGCCTAATGGCCGTCAATGGGTCTCATGGTTGGGGACTGATAGTGCTTCACTATTTCGGGGATAACTTTTTATTCCAAGATGGGAATTGGGAAAAATTGGTGGCGTTGGAAAGAGGACTGAGGGACCTTTAATTGGACAGGTAATGGCCCACCTAATTCGTTTTGATCTATTAGATATGACCATTTTAATTTGACCCTCACTTACCTTAGCCGACTTCTTGACAGCATTTCAGCCCTTGACTCACGCCCACCACTCATGGACCGTCCTGGTGGTCCATGGTTTGGGGCTGTGGTTTGCAATTGAAGGCGAAACCTTCCTAGGCTAAGTCCTAACCCACGCCCATGACATACGGGGCTTAGACTGGTCTATGGGGCGTGATATGCCTCCGTGAACCAAGCTGTTTTTGACAGATTTTGGGCAGTGTTGGGGTCCTCCTCAAGGACCCCATGGGTGGTCCTTGTGGAGTCTTACTCGGACATTTAAACCCTAAATAAGTCATTCTAAGTACGGGTGTCATTTATCTTGATTTTAACCCTAATACAACACTCGAAAAACTCCACTACAAGACACTACAACTCACTAGTTCAACTTATTAGTTTGCGGGCGTTATAGTCATGTCTTGACGTTTAACCTCTAAACTTCTCAACCTGAACTTGGAAACCATTTAACATCATTTAATCAAGTTTCCAACTCTAAACTCACACATGAAGCTCTAGTTTCACCTACTATATTTTAGTCAAGCTTTAGTTAGGTCTTTCTATATTTTTGGGTTGTTACATTATCTCCCCTTAGGAGCATTCGTCCTTGAAGACACTTAAAACACATTATGGGATTAAAGATTCAAGACTAGCAGCCCAATCATGTATGAAACATCACAGCAATGCACAACTGAAAAACACTATTGACAATGTGCACTTATTCAAAGGAGGTAACATCAACTCCAATTCAACATGATCAATGCAATACGAGGAAGTAGGAACTACATCTATCAACCCAATATGCATGAAATACAACAAATCTCATGTTCATAGGAGGAACTACCTTCTCCTAGTCATAACATGCTTAACATCCTCTCATGGAGTTCATATGCAAAACATTTTCAAAGAGCATTTCATTTAAGGAGGAATTCTCAACTCGTAACTAAAACATGCTCATATAACCTTCTCATGAAGTACACATAGGAAACTTTTACTCAAAGCACTATACATGAGGAAAAACCATTCACAAACACTCATTTCTTTTCAAACACAAGTTTTCATGCATGTTCATCATATAGAGAAGTCATGGCAGCACATAATAACATTGCTAGCTAGTCACGCCATCTCCCCCTTGGGAGTGTGCCTATACCAAATCTTCTAACATCTTAAATCACATAATCATATGAAGAAATTACATTTTCCTCTAAAACCAAGTTCAACACAACAATATGGAGCCAATGCGCTATTTCATCAAAAGGATAACAAAGCATGTTCATCAAATCATCTCACGAAGTCAAATATTCCATCACCATACTAAGATGCACAACAACATGAGGAACATGTAAATCAAGAAAACTTACTTTATATGAAATAAATTTTTTTCATAAACATGCATAATATAAGGAGATCATGGAAATCTCTAAAATACTCATGACTTCTAAACATGGAACAAGTCCAAAAAGGAACTCTTGCTCTCAAGCTTGAATAGGAATAGAAGAAAAGATAAGGATATCGGGACTCTCAAGCAAAGTTGCTACTTCAAGCACATGATCTCCCCCTTGGGCGTAAGCCCCTTTTTTACAAAAACTTCAAATATTACTCCTTCCTCACAAACTCATGTTTTACCAAGGCTCATTTTAACCTTACCGGGCTCTAAAACCAATACAGGTCTAATAACCATGCATCCAAATACTACCAAGGTTAGCAAAGGTAACCCTATGGGAAAAGGAAATTATAGGATACACATAACATCCAAGACTCCACAATCATGAAATGAGTCAAGGAGAACTCATCATCATAGGCTAGAGGAGAAATAGAAGGGAACATAAGGATATTGGTACATCTCATTGGCCCTTGGCCTCCCAATTAAGCACTTCAAACTAAGACCCTTACCAAAATGACACTCCTCAACCTTTCTCCTGGAAGCACTTTCTTACTCTTCTATTTCTTGGCTTGCCGGTCTAAGATCCCAAATGGTACTTCTAAATTAGAGAGGCTCTCATCTAAGCATTATTGCTCACAAGCAATCTTACCAACACCACTCAAGGTCAAAGTCTTATATGAGCCTACCAACCAGAATTAAAACTCCTCCAACTCACTACACTCCATAAGGTGAGGATTTCAAGTAAATCCAAACATGAACATCTAGAACACTCAACTTTTCATATCCATCACCTAAAGTGATTCTATAAATGGAGAATTTCAACCAAGCCTAATTCACGATCATCAAAGACACTTAATGCCCTTACCATCTAAGCACATTATCCCTCACTTGGGGTAAGCCTATACAAACTCTTTACAACATCATTTCCTTCAATTATATGTTCAGAGCAAGTCATAACTAAATCTTCACACTCTTTATGCAATATGATTCTAACCCATGGATGATTTCACTTCTACCCTCTTTTAAAAGAGTTTACTCACTTAACATCTGTAGGCATCACTTAAACACCACTATTCATCAAATTCCCACACATCATGAAATTCATAACGACTAAGTTAGGTTACATCAATCAACCACATAAGGACTTAATTAAGCCCATGAATACTAAGAATAACACAAAAGTTCACCATATCTAATTTACCAAGTCACAAAGACAAGTATTACCGAAATTACTCCTACAAGGTTCATAACCTTAGATATATCATCTATAAACCCTAGAGGATATTTCCCTATCTTTGACCCATAAAATTCCGGATTCCCATAAAGCATAAAACACATACCGGAACCCTTAAGATCCTCTACCACTCACTCTTGAGACTTAGGGGTAGACATCCCTTCTTGGTTAAACCTTAGGGGAAACTTAGAAGAACTTTATCCAAGAAATCTTTGTCTCCTTTCACTAGGGTTGGATCAAGACAACTCCAGACCATTTCAACCCTTATTATCACCTTTGGTGGAATCTACCAACCAATCACATCTAGGTATTATCTAAGCAACCTACTCAAAATGAGCATACTTAAGCCCAATCTTAAAAGACAACTAACTCTTTGAAGTTGGTCAACACCTACACTCTTCTTCCTTATCTCAATTAGGTGGTACATGCAACCTCAAGGACAACTTTAAAACACAACATAATCTAAACTTATGGCATAGGATTTTTCCCATTTTCACTCTCGGATAGGCTCATTTGTGAACTAACAATTTGGCTATACGGGTTCTATCATGAACTAAACAAAATCTCACAATCACATTGTTAGGTAGGGACACTATCTCCCCTTTGGGACTAAGCCTTCAGAACTTCTTCTAACCAACCTTCAGTACACAAAGGTAACTATATAGCATTATGAACACAAAAGGCAACATCTCAAACTATTACCTCAAATCTCACAAATCACATAGCCATCATTGGCATCACAACCAACCTTTCTCCCTCTCTCCTTCTAGCAAGAGCCCTTCAATTGGTCATACTCTAAAGACCATCGAACAGGGAATAAGAGAGAGCTTATAGATCTATGGCACGACTTGGAGAATGAAGAAGTGGAACTTTCTTAACATCCCATAACCTCTTATTCATAAATGTCGCGCGCTTCACATATATGAATAAAACTCTACTAGATGTTGTTTGAGACATCCTAAAAACACCTCTAATAACGTTATGCTCTGATAACACGTTTGTCACTACCCGAGATTACCACCTAGAAGTAACACGGTGTACTTGATCCCGAAGAGGTCGCATCCAAGCCTCATAGCATCCATGAACATAAAAGCATAGGAAAATAGCTCAGAATTTAAAACTAATCTTTTACAATCAAACTTGTTATAAAATGAGAGGAACTATGACACTAAGTCTCAAACCATCTATTATACTTGGAACAAAACTCTTGAAATACAAATTTAGGGACACGACCCTTATAACAAAGTCTAACACATAAAAGAAAGAAAATAAAGGACATTTTGGTCAAGTCCTCGAATACTATGAGGACTCACCAATCTTCTAAATCTTTATCTACAATGGTCCTAGCCCGAGGATGGAATCCAATATCTTCAAAGCCAACACTTATAGAAAAGGTAGAAAGAAAGGGTTAGCACGAAAACGTACTAAGTATGGAAGCCATGCACAAAACCATTAAAATATGCATAAAAAGAACATTTAGTTTAAAACCACACTTCATGCCACTTTTGAACATCATCTTTTCAATAGTGAGAGAATCCAACCAATAAAGCAACTCACATATATTTCATTATAACATGAGACACATTAATATATTACCAAGCATAGTCCCCAATATCAACATGATACAAACCCCAATACACACAATATATAGCCTCCAATCACAACATAACAGAAAGTCAAATACCAAGATCATCTCATCATGAAGTAATCATCACTAAAGAATCTTCTAAGAAATACTTGTGCAATGTATGGTAACTAACATGCATCTACAATGCACAACACAAGACAATATCATATTTATACCCATTTTATAGTAAAGCCATTACCTTAGTAACCCCTAAGGAACACTTGTGCAATGTGTGGTTAGCATCCCATAATACAAACCCCCCTTGAAGCTACCTTTGTCATGCACTTCATCTTTAGACATCATTATAATCAATAGTCAAAATTAAAGAAATAGTCATGTACATTAATTGAAATATAAGAAAAGTCATTCATAACAATCACCCATTCAATATACATGCATTCATTCAAATCTCATTATAATGCAAATGAACCATCCTATGACATCCTACTAAGTCCTACTTGTGCAATGTAAAAGTGAAGTCCCATACCCCCACTCCTACTAAGTAAAACTAATTAAGAAATCATAGTATAATTCATGTCTAACTCATTATCTTCATTATTTAGGGAAAAATAACCATATCCGGCATAGACTATGTGAGCTACATGGAATCCGGTGTCATGTAACCCCACACCGAGAAAGGTGTCCTACTTGCCTAAGGTAGGATTAAAATGTGTAGCTATAAGGTGGATCCACTAGTGAAGGTCCTATGTTGGCACATAGTTATAGGATAGGGAGATTGATTCTACAAAACCCACCATATTATATTAGCGGAGGGCTTCCATCTCATGAGTTCCCAAGTGGATGACCTAACCTATTGCATTGGCGGAAGGGCCTTTACCTCATTGTCCATATCCATTCGATGCTAAGCAATATCTCTTAAAATATATGTCATTAGTCTTGAATTTTATTTACATGTGTGATGGAGTGCTCTACCCTTTGTACAATACATTTCATAATATATCTCATTGATTAATTAAAGTGAGAATGTACTTTTAACTTTATAATGATAGTTATTATGTGAGAATAACTTTCACACCAATATCATGTGTTCTCATGGGAATGGACTTTCAGTCAATACAATAGGATCAACATGGTTTATGTACATTTTATGCATAATAATGAGTAAAGGTGCATATGAGAACTATACTATCAATTAACACCATTTGATTACATCATTTCATGTTTATGCATGAAGTGTATGTGTGTGTAATTGTACTTTCAACAACCCAACAACAACATTATCATCATCCTAGACAATTCATATAGTAGCAAGTGTAAGGGTAACGCAAGAACATCCTTTCAACAATACCAACTTTACACATTAGTCATAGGAGAGTTACTTTCTAAGTGAATCAATAGTTTATACACATCTTGCATTCATATGCACAAAACATCAGAATATGCCTTTCAAGGGCTATAGACCAACTCATCCCAAGCATATAACAATGGCACAATAGACAAGGGAATACCCTGATCCAATAACTCATCAATACATTAATCACATCATGATTGGCACAATATACTTCAAGTATTCATCAACATGCACATAATATCAAGAGCAAGTCAATTCATGTTTAGAAGCATTAACCTAAACCAATTCAAGTCTAGGTGATCTAATTTAAGACATTACATGAAGAGATTCATCATTCTTGTAGGATCACCTTCAAACCCTCAATTTGTCTCTTTCATGACACAACCTTAGACTATATCAATTCACCTTAGAAATCTTAGGTTAATCAAGTATACATGTAGAATCACACTTAGTCATATCTAGGGTTTGTAGGGAAGAGGAACTTTATCTCAACACCACAAAATACATGACAAGTAAGCACTTCCACCTTCAAGAGGATAAAAAATTCATGCATAGGATAGATGATAAGTAAACACCTACACCATAAGTGGATCAACAATTCATAACTAGAATACCTATCACATAGAATTCCTTCATTCATGACCTCAAGGCTATCATCAAGATTCAACCCTATTTCTTGAAATTATAACATTATATAGCGTAACATCTTGATACAATAACCAATTCAAAGTAAACATATTGGATTATCAACCTCCATTCATCAATCAATTCATACAAGGGTTTACAATTAAGAAAGAATGGGAAAACATGGGTCATAAGGGGATTTTGTTCATAAACCATCAATACATCAATAATCCACCCACCAATCATCATATCTAAAAATATACAAGCACAATTGAAAAATTGAAATGTTTTTAGAAGGTGACCCATGCTATTGATTGAAAACCAAGAAATTGGGGAAGTTTGAAAACATAGTTTAACGGGCTTCTTGGTGGTAGCTAACCAAGAATGAAGAACTCCTATACCTTAGGTATAGAATCCTTCCAAAATTCTATGAAAAAGCTTCCATCTTCAAGCCTTAGGTTGATCTCTTCCTTCGTTCTTCAATGGGGATTCTAGAGAGAAAATTTTTGAGAGGGAAAGGAAGTTGGGGTTTATATTTGGGGTCTTTAGTTGAATGAGATAATGACTTAGTTTAGGGCCTTATTAACTATTTATAGGAGGTTATTTAACCACTTAACCAACCCCGTAAGCCCTTAATTAATTAACTAACTTAATTCCCAAACCCCCAACTTAAAACTAAACTTGCCAAAACTAGCAGCATCTACGGATCCCCATCCACGGACCGCGGATAGGTCTAAGGGCCGTCAATGGGTCTCGTGGTTGGGGACTAACAGTGCTTCACTATTTCGGGGATAACTCTTTACTCCGAGATCAGAATTGGGAAAACTCAGTGGCGTTGGAAAGAGGAATGAGAAACTTTTAATTGGATAGGAAATGATCCACCTAATTCGTTTTGAACTACGAAATATGACTATTTTAAGTTGGCCCTCACTTACCTTTGCCGACTTCTTGACAGCATTGCAGCCCTTTACTCACCCCCATAGCTCATGGAGCATGCTGGTGGTCCTTGGTTTGGGGCTGTGGCTTGCAATTGAAGGCCAAGCATTCCTAGGCTAAGTCCTAACCCACGCCAATGACATACGGGGTTTGGACTGGTCTACGGGGCGTGGTATGCCTCCGTGAACCAAGCTGTTTTTGACAGCTTTTGGGCAGTGTTGGGGTCCTCCTCAAGGACCCCTTGGGTAGTCCTTGGAGAGTCCTACGCAGACGTTTAAACCCTAGTTAAGTCATTCTAAGTATGAGAGTCATTTACTTTGATTTTAAACCTCATACAACACTCCAAAAACTCCACTACAAGACACTACAACTCACTAGTTCAACTTACTAGTGTTTGGGCATTACAGTCATGTCTTGATATTTAACCTCTAAACTTCTCAACCTGAACTTGGAAACCATTTAACATCATTTAATCAGCTTTCCAACTCTTTAGTCACACATGAAGCTCTAGTTTCACCTACTATATTTTAGTCAAGCTTTAGCGAGGTCTTTCTAGATTTCCAGGTTGTTACACAAGGTTAGAAATAACTCACTTGATTTGTGATAGTTGATTGAGAAATAGATATTAAACCTAAGGCCTAGACTACCCACTAAAATTCAATGATTTTTAGTAAATAATAATCACCCATTCAGCAAAATTGGCCTTAAATTTATCACACTCCCTAGAAACCCTCTCTACATGTTTACTCCTGGTTATTTGTAATTGTTAATTGTTCACCCAAATCCCTCCATTTGACATTGATTGTCAAACCCTTGTCATTTACTTTATTTTTTGCGAAAATGTCTACTTTTAAAAATGATTAGCACACCATTTTACTTCGTAATCGAATTCTTTACCGTATCACTCCCAGTAGGATCCACATGTTCTTGGTATCACCATTTTATTTGACATGTTCTTGGTATCACCTTCAAACTTCATTAGGAAGGTTTTAATAATTGATGGTCCAACATGTATTTATGAGTTTGTTCTAACATCTACACCTCTTACTCCTAGTGGCACATTCATGCCACCATAGTCTTATCAACCTCGATACGTGGATGCACTAGAGATAACACCCTCTCAGGTTTCATAAGAAAGGTGAGTTTTAACAAATGACCTAGTTACAAGTCCAAGTAATTTTCAGCCATCAAGTAGCGGTGAAGGAACTGCAGGAGCGTCTGCTGGTATGCCTACATCGGATGTTGCTGTTGTGCCATAGTCTTGGAGATATGTTTATCGATAGTTTTACTTTGGAAGACATCAAGATGTTGGGATAGCTCATGGCACCAAATGTTTTAGTGGTATTATGTATTAAAGAGTCTCTTTTTCTCATTTTTGGAATTCAATTTTCTCATGGTTTAACTTCCTCTTTTCTTCTGGTTTCCTGAATTCTTGTTTGATAATAACGTCTCACTTTACTTTGTTATATATTTATTATTTTGTACTCATTTGTTAGATTAACCCTCATGATATGTAAGACTTATTGAAGGGGAAATGCTCCCAACTAGGAATTTCTATGGTATTAGGGCTCTAGAACTCTAATTAAGGGTCGAAAAAAATACATCCATCCCTTAAAAAGATGAATCTATAGTATCTCGAACTTGGAAAAGAGTTTGGCTGTCCACAAATATCTTAAAGTTAATTTATATTTCGAAATTCTGAATTTTTTTTTGGATTTGTTCAAGCATAAAAAGGTCTTACAGAGTGTTCTTACTATGGCAATTGTTTAAGTCCCAAATACTATCTATCTCAAAGCCTGGTTAAAACTTCTTGTTTTGTACCTCTACATTTCAACTTATCTGGCATGATTTTTTTACACTCCCCTTAAGAAACATCCATGAGAAGGGATTTTTGACTCTTTTATCCTTATTAATGTCTTGAGATCATTTCTCTTCATTGAATGTCTTCTCTATATATATGTCATCTTTTCATAATTGACGCATACGAAAAGAAGAATATGCATCATCTTTTTCCTGGTTTTTATTTTTGTTTATCTCTAAGTCTGCTTAGTGAATTCGATCCGAAGAGAGTTCCATGAAAAAGCATCCTTGGTGCGTGTGTTTAGCCTCCTTGGAGTTATTGATGTTTCTAAAATAAATAAATCCAAACCCGCTATCAAGCGGATCAAAGTGTTGGAACAAAGACATAAGAGTAACTACGATAATGTTAGGGGTAATATTAAGCCTCGAAAGAAGATTGTTCAATATTGTTTCTCTCGGCGCCATCAATAGAACCCTAGAACACTAATCAAAACAAACAAAACTATTAGACTGACATTTGTGCAAATGAGATAAAAGAGGAGATAATTTATTGATTGCGGTGGAGAAGAAAAGGCAATTAATAAGTGATGTTTTGTAAATAACATTTCCTTCTTTAGGTTTTCATCTCTTATAGGAGAAGGACAATAGACGACGACCGTAAATATAGGATTCTGCGAATCCAAATTTTTAAATGGTTATATCAATAAATGGACAAATTTAACCCTCTAGTTTATGTTTGTTTTATTTTTTATTCATAAAATAGTGGTATTAATTTTGAAAGGATTCAACTCATTCATCTTAAGCAAAGGAGAAGAAAATGTGATTAAAAGAGGAGTATATCAGCGATACATAACTTGAAAGAGCTTGAAGGAACAATATGGAAAATGAGTGCATCAAGTTAAGGGTCACAAAGTTTCAGCAAGAGATACGAGTCTGAACTCCGGAGAGACTAAAGTAAGCAAGAAGATGAAAAGATGATTAACATTCATACTAAACCATTAAGTTAAAGATCGTGCGCCAAATGGGATAATGTAAATTTCTAGAGCTCACTTTAATTATATTTTATGCTTAATAATTAAAATAAGTTAAATACTAAACCTGTATGGGGAAGTTAACTAGTAGTTTTAAACTACCCATAGTGATGAGAAAGTTACCTAGTAACTTTAAACTACCCATAAAAATGGGGAAGTTACCTTCTTGTTTTAAAACTACCCATATTCACTACTAACAATGATAGAACATGGATATAACGTCACAAACTCTCCAGACTAAAAATAGTCCTCTCCCAGCCATTAAGTTTAATCCTATCCCTCAAAACTATTTTAAAAGTGTAAGACAAGGGAGAGAAACAACTTCTAAAGATCAATTAAGAGATGACTTCCGCTCAATTCAAGTCATGATTCTCGAAGAACACTACAACTTATTTGGGTATATATTCTTGATTGAATTACTACAGTTATTAATTTTATGTGAAAATGATGTAGTTCTACGGTCGTGAATAATTGATAGGATTTATGAATGATTAAATTGTTTATGTTTTTACAGTGCCTTAAATCCTGACATCTGGTAGACAAACTGAGTGCAGGATGGGACTCACATTGTGGATTCTAGACAAATTGTATCTTCTTGTACTTTAATCTATGTGTTTATGCTTTTGCCATTACTAATTTCTCAAACTACACATATTTCGTTTTTGCAACACATACAAATATCAAATAATGGTTATTGATGCTACAAGAAAATTAGTTTTTTCCTCGAGTGATCATAAAGTGACATAAATAACTAATCATTCATATTGTCTACCAACTTAATTTTCTAGGAAATTAAACAAAGACTGCTGGGATTTATATGTTTTAGGTGCAGAGATGTCGTCTTTAATTTCCATGAGATTTTTTTTGTAACTTATACACAACTATGAGTATAAATAATTGATAACGAGTAGCAAAAAGGTTAGGCTATGTTTCCATTTGCATTCCCAGGTGAAAAATAATTGGACTAGAATTGGTGGGGTACACCAAGCCTGGGTTGTATGCAACACCTAGGAGAGATGCAAAGGCTCTGGATGGACTCTCCCCCTTAAATAATAAGTTAGTATCACGTGAACCGATGGACCACATATCAGATATTAAACTGATAAGAACATATACTACACTTGATCTTAGCCAAAAGGCCAAGAAAGGTATGCCTTTAAAGGTCAAGATGCATCCATTTATGTAGCAGCTTTCAGCTGTCTACGCATTAGCTTAGTCTGATGTGGAACAAGGAAATTGTGTATGCTTCATAGATATCATCTTCTACCTCAAATGGAAATAAGAACATGATTATGCAGATGCTCAAACCATTACATTGCCGGTACTTATCGACACTAAATTTTCAAAAATAATCAACCAATACACTGCCAGTATTTTTCATGGTTTCTAAAAATAGTTGTTTCAAATTATTTGTCATTGTAGAAGCACACGACAAAATTGGATATTTTTTCATTTTACGTATTTGCTCTTTACGACTACAAACAAATCAATTATGTAAAGACGACACATAATTATATAACATTCAATGAAGAGAAATGATATCTCAAGACATAAATAAGGATAAAATAGTCAAAAATAATTTCTCATGAATGGTTCTTAAGTTCTATAAAAAAATCACGCGAGATAAATTGACATGTATGGGGTACAAAAAAGAGCTGTTATCCAGGCTTAGAGATAGTTAGTACTTGGGATAGGGCACTTTCTGTAATAAGAACACTATGTTTAGACCTCTTTAAGCTCAAAAAATAATTTCACCTCATGATAATTGAGGACTGCCAAAGAGTTTTACAATTTTCAGCAATTATAATTCATTTGTTTAAGGGATGGATGGATTTCTGTCACCCTTAATAATAGGTCTCGATCCCTAAGACCATAGAAATTCCTAGTGGGGGCATTTCTCTTCAATAAGTCCTACACATTGTGATGATTAATCGAACTGATGAGTACGGAATTAAGGAAACAAAATGAAATTAGAGACAACAGAATGTTAAACAAAGAAAATTGAATTCCAAAATTCAATCTAGAACACCACTAAAATATCTGGTGCCATGAGCTATCCCAGCATATTCATGTCTTCCAGGATAAAGCTACCTATCAACATATCTCCTAGACTGTGGCGCAACAATAACATCCCATGCAGACATACTAGCAGACGCTCCTACAATTCCTACCACACTACTTGATGACTGAAAATTACTTAAAACTTTTAATAAGGTCATTTTTTAAAAATGACCTTGCTTCGGCAACCTGAGAGGATGTTATCTCCTGTGCATCCACATAACGATGTAGATAAGGCTCTGGTGGTATGGATATGTCACTAGGTGCAAACCTTAGAACAACACCATAAGGGCATGTTGGACCATCATCTTTCAAAACCTTCCTAATGAAGTCTCACAGTGCCACCAAGAACATGTTGGTTCAATCACCAAGTTTCACAACCCCAACGCAATCTCTTTGAACCCAAGTACCTCAAAAAATCTACCAATGAGGAAAACTCTTTTTCAGTATTAGGAAAGAAGTATACAATGGTTAACCCCGCAACAACCTTTGAATAGTGTTTAGTCAAATTGTCTAACCCTGTTTGGATTGAGCAATTGATTACATCGGGGCTGCAAAAAGAAAAGTTTCAGCACTTGACTGTAACTGTCATGATCCATGCAAAATAGTTAACTTTTATAAGAATTAGTTATACTATGCTAATCCAAACAAAGATCAAATATGTATATATTCTGTGATAACAACTTTTCTTGAAACAATTTAGGAATGAGTGTCATACAAAATTATGTTAAGTCATACATACATCTCAGATTCTATACTTTCCCCGATAGGAAACATAGACAACACGACACACAGATGTTCCAATGTTGGTGATAATACCATACAATAGATAGTCATGGCCAGAATAGTGCTGTCCTGGCGAAATTCTTGCATCACCATTGTTTTCTTGACTTAATGTTACAAGACCTGAAGGAAAATTTCTACCAAATGGATGCAAACCATATTGTTCATCCAGCACAAGATCTCGATCACTTGTTCTTTTTTTAGGATAAGAACTATTATTTTCCCATTCGATCCTCGATTTTACAGTTTTCCTTCGAAGTTGGCTAGAACCAGTAATTTTTGGTCTTGAAATAACATTGGTAAACCTTCTTTGCACACTCAAAGGTCGAGCTAGGATATCACAACGATAGCGTGGTAAACATCAAGATATGTTGGCCTCAAATGTATCTGGATGTTTGCCATCTTATGGTCCTAACATCCCAACTAGACCTTTGAGTATGCAAAGTTGGTTTCACATGTTATTTCAAGACCAATAACTATTGATTTTAGCTAACTTAAACTGGTGGCTTATAGATCGAGGATAGATGAGTCAGATGATAGTTTTTATCTTCATAAAAAAACAAATGATCGAGGTCCTGTTTTGGATGAACAATATCGTGTGGGTCCATTTGGAAGCAATGTTCCTTCAGGTCTTGTTGTAGTCAATAATGAAAATAACAATGATCCAAGAATTTCTCTTGAATAGAACCATTCTGGCCATTACTATATGTGGCTAGGCATTATCACCTGGAATTGAACATCTCAGTGTCGTGTTTTCTTTGTTCTTATCAGGGAAAGTATAGAATCTGAGATGTAAGAATGATTTGACAGAATTTCTTATGAAACTCATTCCATAATAGTGTCAAGAAATTGTTTTTAGGACAAAATATATGCATCTTTGATCTTTTTTTTGGATAAGCAAAATATATATAATTCTTATATAAGTTAACTATATTGTATGGATTTTGTCTACTACATTCAAGTGTTGATATTTTTCTTTTTGCAGGCCTGATGTTTTCATATGCAAAGCGAAAACGGGGTTATACAAGTTGACTAAAATTATTTAGATGTTGTTCTCGGGTTTAACATTTTGTTCTTCTTTTTGCAGACCTGATGTTGCAAATGTTGATGATTGTTGTGGATATTTTTGTTGGTTGAATTGTTTCTCGGTTGTTTATAAGGATTAATAGGAATCTCTTGTTATAGGAATTTTTTAATTAATATTTGGTACTTGACTAAAATGAATATTGGTTCACTTGATATGAGTAATTTCTCACGAAAGGTCAATCATGATCTTTGTATTTGAGTTGTGATAGTGGAAGTTCATTTTTGCTTCTTTTAACCATTAGCCAACATATAAATTGCCAAAATGGACATCAATTTTTCACGGAGTTAGACTTTAACTAAACACTCTGTTTGGCACTAAACAACTTACTCACAATTCTTTCACAATCTTTTAAGCTCAAGTAAGCCTTTTCAAACTTGGACGCTAAAAGAATGAAGAAAGACACAAGAGAATTTATAAGAAGACTCTTGTATTGCTATGATGATTGCTTGGTTTTTCTTGGTTGAATTACAAATGGATGCACCTCTATTTATAGTACTAACTTAGGGGATAAAGTGCAAATCATAATTGCTACATAAGTCCCTAAACATTTACAAACAAACCCTTCTAGAATTTTGTACATGCCTAGAGTATTCTAAGGCTTTTTAAGAATTCTTCCTAGATAATCTAGAGTCTTCCCAAGAATTTATTTATGGCTCTAGAATCTTTCCATAAATTCTAGAATACTTATGCTTCAAATGGATAATTATATGCCACATGCCGCTTATGTGGCATGATGAGGTGGTGAGTAATGGAACTCTCCCCTACCTAATATTGCAACGACCGCAACGTATTATTGTTGTATAAACAATTAAATATTCTCTTTTCGCATGAAGGGCTAGTAGAACACTAACTTGATTAATTTTCCTTGTGTAACTCCACATACATAACGTATTTATTCTCTTTTAGGACTTTCTCTATACATGGTGGCAATGTCTCTCTACCACTATTTTTTTAGTCACACTCTCAATGGTGGTTTTGAACGTTGCTCCCCCTTCTGAGGATGCATCATGAGTTGCATGGCTGATAGTTGAGCTCTTCCTTCTATCTGTTAGAAAATTGGCATTTTTTCCAGCTTATTATTTTTACTGGTTTCTTACTTATTTCAGCTAGTGCTTCCTATTTTAAAGCTAGACATAGTCAACATTAGTTGCTCAACTTTTTGAAGTTAGTGGCCCCTTTAATGGCTGTTAGTGGCCCCTTTTATGGTTGTTAGTGGCTACTAGATAGGAAATGGTTAGGTTTTTCCTTGTATAAATTCAGATCTTATGCAAATTAATATATAGCTGGAATTTCATAAGTTCACTCAATTTTTTATTCTTCAAATCAGTTTCTTGAGTATTTTTGTTCTAACAGTGGTATCAGAGCCTCTAGTTGATCTTACAGGACCAAAGAGTTTTAACCTACAAACACAAATGGCATCCAACAACCTACCTTTAAATCCACCATTCACTCTTACTGGTGAAAATTACCAAATATGGTCTGTGAAGATGCAAGCTTTTCTGGAAGCCTATGAACTTTAGGAAACTGTGACGGAAGATAAACCACTTGCTGCTCTACCAGCAAATCCTACCTTGGCTCAAATCAAATCCAACAACGAAGAGAAGGCAAAGAAATCTAAAGCCAAGTCGCTTATGCAGAATGTTGTGGCAGATTCTGTGTTTTACAGAATCATGGCTTGCAAAACAACAAAAGAGGCTTGGGATAGGTTGAAAGAAAATTATCAAGGCAGAGATAGAACACGTCAAATGCAAGTGTTGAACCTGAAAAGAGAGTTCAAGTGCTTGAATATGTAGGGCGATGAAACAATCAGTAAGTATGCTGATCGAATCTCCTTAATTGTTAATAACATTAGACTTCTTGGTGAAGAATTTACAGATAAACGAATTGTGGAGAAAGTTCTTGTGACTCTTCCTGAGAGGTTTGAATCTAATATTTCCTCTCTTGAAGAATTCAAGGACCTAGGCAAACTTTCATTAGGTGAACTAATGAGTGCTCTTCAAGCCCAAGAGCAAAGGAGGACTATGAGACGGGACAAGTTCACTAAATGAGCTTTCTCTGTAAAAAAAACAAATATTTGGTAAAGGAGAGCAACAGGTCAACCAAAATAATAAGGGCAAGCATGACAGAGGAAACAATAGTAGAG
This sequence comes from Solanum lignicaule, assembly GCA_029582545.1. NCBI lineage: Eukaryota > Viridiplantae > Streptophyta > Magnoliopsida > Solanales > Solanaceae > Solanum > Solanum lignicaule. The sequence continues at coordinate 31,008 of JAJOOF010000688.1, forward strand.
ATGTTAAGAAGAAGTTCCCTCCGTGCAAACATTGTAAAAGAACTACACATCTAGAGAAGTATTGTTGGTGGAGAGTCGATGTTATATGCGACAACTGTAAGCAGACTGGGCACATATCCAAGGTCTGCAAATCAAGAGCAAAGTCCTCTGGTTATTTGCAAGCACAAGTAGCAAAAGTTGCGGATGCACATGAGGAGAAACTCTTTGCGGTTTCATACTTTTCAATCAATGAATCCTCTGATTCATGGCTTCTTGACAGTGGTTGCACACATCACTTGGGCAATGATGCTGAAATGTTCATATTCCTCGATGATACTTACAAATCTAAAGTAAAAGTGGGAAACGGTGAGGCAGTAGAAGTCAAAGGCAGAGGTACAGTGTCTATCTCAACAATATCAGGTATCAAAACTATTCCTGATGTTTTGTACACACCTGATATGAGTCAAAATTTGTTGAGTGTTGGACAAATGATTGAAAATAATTATTCTCTGCATTTTAAGAATCGTGAATGTGTTGTTTCAGACCCTTCTGGAGTAGAATTATTTTATGTCAGGATGAGCAACAAAATGTTTTCAGTTGATTGGGAGAAAATAACTTAGCAGGCTTACACTATTACTTCACAAACATGTACAAACCTATGGGACAAAAGGTTTGGTCACTTCAATCTGAGAAGCATCGCAGAGATGATAAAGAAGGAGCTAGTGGAAAATATGCCTGAATTTCTTTCTAATGCTCAAGTTTGTGAAACTTGCTAACAGGGAAAGCAAACAAAACTGCCATTTCAAGCAAATCAAGTATGGAGAGCTTACCAGAAACTTCAGCTCATTCATACGGATGTTTGCAGCCTAATGAAAACACATTCATTGAGTGGTAACAAATACTTTCTCCTCTTTATTGACGACTAAACCAGAATGTGTTGGGTTTATTTCATTAGACTGAAGAGTGAAGTCTTTGATTTTTTAAAACAATTTAAAGCCTTAGTAGAAAATCAATGTAATCTTAGTATTAATGCTTTAAGGTCTGACAATGGAGGAGAATATACTTCTTTTCACTTTGTGGAGTTTTGTAATACCACAGGTATTGAACGTCAATTGACATTACAATACACTCCTCAACAAAATGGCGTGTCTGAAAGGAAGAACAGGACAGTAATGGAGATGGCCAGATGTCTTTAGCTCGAAAGAAAGATCCCAAATCAGTTTTGGGCGGAGGCAGTCGATACCTCTGTATATTTGCTGAACAGATTGCCTACTAAGGCCTTGCAGGACATGACTCCATATGAAGCTTGGTGTGGGAACAAACCATCAGTACACCATCTCATAATCTTTGGGTGTATATGTTATTATCGAGTTCCAGAAACAAAGAGGACTAAGCTGGACAACAAGGCTCATAAAGGCATATTTATGGGCTATAGTTCATCCAAAGGATACAAGATTTTCTGTTTGAGATCAGAAAAACTAATTCTCAGCCGAGAAGTGAAGTTTGATGAAGCAGCTGGTTGGGATTCGAAAAATCAGAAGACCTCTCATTCTGATTTATTTTCAAAAGAGTAGCCTCAACTTTCAGAAGATGAACTAGTGGATGATGTACCAGTGAGGGGAACTCGATCCTTAAAAGATGTTTATCAGCGGTGTAACTTTGTTACCTCTGAAACAACAGGCTATGCTGAAGCACAAGAGTCTCAGGCATGAAGGAGAGCTATGCAAGATAAACTAGACATGATCGAGAAGAACGGAACCTAGCAGCTTGTTGACAGACTTAGAAATCGCAAGGTGATTGGTGTAAAATGGATTTTCAAGACAAAACTCAATCCTGATGGAACAATTTGCAACCATAAGGCTAGATTGGTGGTGAAGGGATACGCACAACAATATGGTGTGGATTACTAGGAAATATTTGCTCCTATAGCAAGGTATGACACAATCAAGCTTATTTTTGCATTTGTATCTCATAGCTCCTGGCAAATTCATCAACTTGATGTCAAATCGCCTTTTTCCAATGGCTTCCTTACTGAAGAGATCTATGTAGAGCAACCTGATGGCTTCTCAATTCCTGGAAAAGAGGATCAAGTTTATCTCTTAACGAAGGCCTTGTATGGCCTAAAACAAGCCCCAAGGGCATGGTATGTGAGGATGGACAATCATCTCATCCAACTTGGCTTTAGTAGAAGTCAAAGTGAAGCTACTCTGTATGTGAAAGTCACTGCAAGTGAGTCCTTAATTGTCTCAATTTATGTGGATGACATGCTTGTGACAGGAAGCAAAATTGAACTAATCCAAAGGTTCAAGGATGAAATGGAGAAAATCTTTGAGATGACTGATCTTGGATTCATGAAGTACTTTCTTGGCATGGAAGTGTTGCAATCCAGTGATGGAATTTTCATATGCCAACATAAATACATTTCGGATATTCGAAACAGGTTCAAAATGCAAGACTGCAAACCTGTGAGTACTCCAATCTCTACTAGTGTGAAGCTTGGCAAGGATAAGGATTCTGAAAAAGTGGATGATAGTATGTATAGAAGCTTAATTGGCAGTCTTCTATATCTAACCGTAAGCAGACCTGCCATTCTATTTGTTGTAAGTTTACTCTCTATGTTCATGCATTCGCCTAGAGACACACACTTCACAGTGGCTAAAAGAGAGTTCATGTATATTAAAGGAACCATAAAGTTTGGAATTTTTTTCCCAACATCTGCCGAAGTAACCATGAACCTGATCGGGTACTCTGATAGTGATTGGGGTGGCGGAGTTGATGATTCCAGAAGCACCTCTGTATATCTTTTTTGTTTGGGGACAAGTTGTTTTAGTTGGACCTCTAGGAAACAAGAAACTACAGCTCAATCAACAGCAGAAGCAGAGTACATAGCTATTGCATCTGCTGTGAACAAGATATCTGGCTAAGGAAGATGTTGAAGGACTTGGGCTATGAACAAACAGAAGCTACCAAGATCATGTGTGACAACAGTTCAGCAGTTTCTATCTAAAAAAATCCATTGTTTCATGGTCGAACTAAGCATATCAAAATCAAGTTTCATTTTATTAGAGAAGTTCAACAATCTAATGAAGTGTTGCTTGTTCATTGTTCATCTCAGAACCAGCTAGCTGACATTTTCACTAAGTCATTGCCAAAGGAAAGGTTTGAAAATCTGAGGCAACGAATTGGTGTTTGCCACAAAAATGCCAAGGATGAGTGTTAGAAAATTGGCATTTTTTCCAGCTTATTATTTTTACTGTTTTTTTAATTATTTTAGTTTAGTGCATCCTATTTTTAAGCTAGACTTAATCAACTTTAGTTGCTCAACTTTCTGAAGTTAGTGGCCCCTTTTATGGCTGTTAGTGGCCCCTTTTATGGCTGTTAGTGGCTACTAGATAGGAAATGGTTAGGTTTTTCCTTGTATAAATTCAGATCTTATGCAAATTAATATATAGCTGGAATTTCATAAGTTCACTTAATTTTTTATTCTTCAAATCAGTTTCTTGAGTATTTTTGTTCTAACACTATCTTTGTTATCTTAATTAGGGAAACCATACATGATCCTTTTTGATCCATGACAAAGAGTCATTGGGGATAAGGATCCACCATTGTGTGACATTTCTGGAACAACTCTTTCACAAGAATTATGTCAATGATTTCTAAAGGAGTGGCAGTAAAGTTTGTTTTACCTTGGCACATGCCTAGCGTAGATGCATACTCCATGAGAAACTTCGTACACGAAAGTCGGTGGTGTATTACTATCTTGAGGTGGGTATTACTTTGATTGTAACTCATCCCCAACTTTTTTATTGTATCATTATAGTTGATGTTGGCCTCTGCACCTATATCGACTATAGCATGAGCGGGTCATCCGTTGATCACGATGTCTACATAATATGCACCATATTCTTTTGGCATCTCTGATTGCTTTGCAATCGCTCCGCATAATTCAATTGGCCCAACTATGTTTTGTCTGAACCTTGCCCTGGTTCTTATGCATATTTCTCCTTCCATTCCCGTAATATGGAACCAAGGTTCTTTAGTCCATGGCATCTCTCATAGTTATGCGGCTCATCGTATAAGTAGTACATGTCTTCCTGTCAGTAAGACTTTGACATCCAAACTTGTTCCTATCAAACTTATTGGTGTCATGATTCTTCGTCTGTGGTTGTTTCTTCTTGCTTTAACCATAATAACCCCACCTTGGTAATTACTATCTCTCATCTCTTCTCCTCTTCTTTGTCATGCTTTAATCTATCAAAGATTTGGATTGGGTGATGGCTTTATCAATTGTCCTAAACTTTCGGCGCTCCAACTCCATTCTAGCCCAATAATGAAGTGAAACAACATATATTCATCCGTGTGGTTGGGAATCTGAAACTTGAGATTTGTAAACTCCTTCACAGATGCTCGTATCTTACATATCTGCTTCAACTCCCTAAACTTGTGATTTACCTCATAGATTACGTTGTTGGGGAAAAAACTCCTGTTTAACTTTAGTTGGAGTTTCTCCTATGTTTTGATGGTGAAATGCCCCTTCCCTATCTCGGACACCTTTCGCTTCCATTAGTACATGTCCATCTGCGAGAGGTACAACACAACAGTGTTGATATTGTTCTCTTCTCTCGTCACTTTGTTTCACTTGACGTAATTCTCCAAATTCCAAAGGAAATTCTCTACCTCTTGTGTTTCACAAGCGCCTTTCAACATTGGTGGCTTGGGGGCCTCAATCTTAGCCTCTTTATCCCCATTAGACGTCACATATCCTCCATTTTCAATTCCTCCCTTGACCGTTTCAATCTCGGCAGTCATGGTTTTGATGGTGCTTCATGCATTCATAAGCCAGAAATTCCAAGTAACTGATGATTTCCTTCGTCTCATATTCTGCTTGCCTACGCACCTCTAACTTTTTGCAGATATTATCATTCTCATCAAGGGTGAAGACCTCAATAGTCTTGAACTTATTATCCACCTTGTTCAAGTTCCTTGCTACAATCTCCATAGTCTGTCTTACCATATAAACACTCGAAGTCCACTCCATTCAATGCTTAATGTCTATAGGCTGCTCTCCACATTCATCATCACTCACCTCAGTGGCCAAAGGTGAGTGGTATGTTAGTGTATCACTTTCTATAGGGTCCATCAAAAATTCTTCGTTGTTCTTAAGATACTTCTTCCCTTTTTGGGGATTCATTCCACCATAGTATCAGAAGTTGGTGATGCTAACAACGTTACTATCTCTCTAATTTACCATTCCCGTAGTATCAACCTTTGCTCTACTACCACTTTTCATAGACATAGACTTTAATTAAGCACTCCGTGCGGCGCTGGACAATTTAATCAACAATTCTTTTACGATCTTGTAAGCTCAAGTAAGCCTTTTCAAATATAGATCACTAAGATAATGAAGAAGGCCACAAGAGAGTTCTAAGGAGACTTTCGTATTGCTTGGAAGATTGCTTGAATTTCCTTGGTTAATTTAGAAATTGATGTCCCTTTATATATACTACTAACTCAGGGGCTAAAATTTAAATCATAATTGGTACACAAGTCCCTACATATTTATGAATAAACCCTTTCTTCTAGAATTCTATACATGCCTAGAATATTCTAAGGCTTTTCAACAATTCTTCGTAGATATTATAGAGTCTTTCCAAGAATTTCTTCACAGATCTAGAATCTTCCCATAAATGCTAGCATACTTATGCTTCCAAATTGATATCATTATGCCGTGTGGTGCTTACGTGGCATGATGCAGTGGCGTGTCATGACACAATGCTTTATAAAACAAACAAAAGTCAAAGAACATCTGTTATTATATTAGAAAAATGGATCAACTTACTAAGAAACAAATGTCTTTGATAGAAAAGAAAGCAAATATAAATTAGAGAGTTAAATTTGTCCATTTATTGATATAACTAGAGCTGTTGTGACCAATTATATCTTTGGATTCACATAGTCCTATGTTTACAAGCGATGCCTATTGTGAAATATCCTTCTCCTATAAAATATGAAAACACAAAGAAGGAAACGTCATTTACTATCCTTCACTTACTTAATTGCTTTTTCCTTTCCGTCGCAATCAACGACTTATTTCTTTCTTTTCTCATTTGCCCAAATCTCAGTTTGATAGTTTTATTTGTGTTAACTAATTTTCTAGGTTTTTTATTTATGGCGCCGGGAGAAACAATATCAAACAATCTTCGATGGGTTGGTAATATTACCCCTGATGTTATCGATGTTGGACTAATGTCTCTAATCTAGAACTTTGGCCCGGTTGATAGAGTAACCACATATACCTCTCGCAGGTTCAATTTTATCAATTTTAGAAATATCAACGACTCCAAGGAGGCTAAAGATGCATTCCAAGGATCCTTCTTTCATGGCAATCCTCTTAGGATCGAATTCACTAAGCTGGTTTGTGTTTTTGTTTATCTCTAAATCCGCTTAGCGAATTCGATCCTAAGAGGATTTCCATGAAAGAAGAATCCTTAAAGAGCGTCTTTCGTCTTCTTGGAGTCGTTGATTTTTCTAAAGTTCATAAAGCCAAAACCGCGATAATTATATGTCGTTACACTATAAAGACGACCAATGTTCTAGAACAAACACATTAGGGCATCATTGATAATGCCAGAGTAACATTACCCACCCATAAAAGTTTGTTTGGTGATGTTTTTCTTGGCTCCATTAATAAAACTCTAGAAAACTAATCAACACCAACAAAACTGTCAGACTATGTTTCGACAAATAAGAAAAGAGTGGAGATAATTTTTTGATTGCTTCGGAGAAGAAAATGCAATTAATAGGTGAAGTTTTGTAAATAACATTTCCTTCATTAGGTTTTAAATCTTATAAGAGAAGGAAAATAGACGTCGATTGTAAATTTAGGATTATGCGAATCAAATTTTATAACTGGTCATATTTGCTTCGGTTATATCAATTAATGGATAATTTAACAATGTAGTTTATGTTTGTTATGTTTTCTATTCATAAGATGATGGTATTAATCTTGTAAGGGTTCAACCCATCAATCTTAAGAAAAGGAGAAGAACTTTACTTATGAAAGCAAGACTCATGAAATGGCACTATGCTTAAGTCAACCAATTCAAGTGTTGCCCTAGAATTCCTGTTTTAGCATTTATAAGAAGAGCTCCATTACTAAGTCATAGCCCAACCAAACATTCATTTATATATAATCAAGCTTTCATGACACAAGACAAGATACTCAAGTCTAGCATATGAAGTACAACATCATCTTATAAAGACTCATCATAGTCCATTCTCACCACATATCACCATTTCGATAGAAACATGCTTTCACATTAGCATAATAACACTCAATACAATATTACTTTAATACCATTAGAACCTCTTCACATTATAGCTTCACACAAACTTTACATACAGCTTCATATTGGACTTTACATATAGCCTCATATATGTATAAATAAAATACCACAATATATTGACACTCATACAATGCCCTTCATGGCCTCAATTCACAATAATACCACACAAGAATAAGATATAACACTTCCACCAAAGGTGGATTCAACCTACCAACAACAATCAGTTCAATAAACAGAGTTCCAGCTTTCTTACCATAATCCAAAGCAATAGCCAAAATCACCAAAATCCAAGCAATCATCAATACTTCACCCATAAGGCTTACCACCCTTAATTCACCCATTATGAACAATTAATCATGAATAAACATTAAACAACACAAGAGATATCAATACAATTCACTTTACACATATTTCCTTCAACTTTGAATTTATAGAAATAGACCCACTTCATAGCAAATTTAGGGTTTTAGTGAAAACATGGATTCGTGAAGAAAGTTCATATAAAATCATCAATTATACTTTAATTCACCAATGTAATGCTTTTGAAAACAATTTATCAATGAACCCATGCTTAGAATAGAAATTAGGCTATTTGTTCTTTGAAGACTTTTGAAACCCTTTTTAATGGACTCCTAGAAAGAAAGGATTATCAAGGATCAAGGGTCAGCATACCTTACACTTGATGAATCCCACGAAAATTTAATGAAGAAAGCTTGAAATCTAAAACCCTAGGTTCCACTTCTTCTTCCTCCTTAAGCTTGAGAGAAATATAGAGTGAGCAAGACTTTGGGATTTGATTTGGGAAAAGGGAGTAAATGACTTGTTAAAAGAGTTAAAACCTTATATATTTATCATATAAACTATTTAAAATCAACCCCACATAATAAACAATTAAAACGAAATTACTTAAAAGCCCTTCACTTGGGCAGCCCCGTCAGGGACCACGCCCACTTGGACGATCCTTGAAGGGCACCACGGTCCGTGGTGGTGCCCGTGATCCATGGACCAGTAGCTCGTTCAACCCTTTTTGGCCCTCAACCACCCTAATTTGCTAAGGCACCTTCACGGGCACTTTGACGGTCCGTGGCCAAGCAAACGGCTCGTGAAGTGCCTAGTGAATTTGGGTCAGTGTCTTGGCCTCTTGGCCAGGCCTCCCAAGTATCTAATGCATCTTCAAGGATCCCTTCACGAACCGTGATCTACAGCACTAGTCGTGAAGGTGGTCGTGAACTCTTAGGCAGTGGCTGCCAAGATTGGGAAGCCTTGGACCTTTGGCGTAGGCTTGCCCTTTTGCCTTGGTGGCTGGCCTTCCCATGCACCACCAAACCCCTATAGGTCATCTACGCTACTAGGTCTAATGCACACCTTGATGCCCTACCATTAAAATCCTCATTCACAACACATAAAGTCTCATATACGAAACTATTTTACATACGACACACTATAGAACCCTAGCTCTTGACTCTAGTTCATCGTAATTCATTTTGAGGGGTGTTACAATATCCCCCACTTGGGAACATTTGTCCTCGAATGACACTTTAAAACATTAAGGGTAATGACTCAAGACTAGAAGCCCACCATCAATCCTTTAACCGTATAAACAATACCCAAAACAAAGGAGGAAAAACAACTTCACATCTAATCCTCGTATAAGCATCATGCAATTCAAAAAAGTAAAAGAACATTCACTAACTCTTTATGCACCTCAGATTACCATTCCTTTCATTTCATTATTGGAGGAACTTTCTTCCCCACATTACCAAGCCCATTTCAACATCAAGGAACCCATTAAGAAATAGACACCTCATGCAATTCTTCAAGAACACTCTTAAGCATGCTCAACTAATCAACTCCAACAACTTTTAGCAATTCACCAATTTACGCATATTAGGAGAACATCAATCATGAAAATCATTTTCTCATTTAAATCAAGAAATCAATTTAAAGCATGCGTCATTATAAAGAGAAATATAGAAACTCATTTTTCACACAAGACTCCAAAAAAACAATGCATCATGCTTCTACAATTCTATGACTGAAGCTTGATTTGGAATAGAAGAAAGAGACAAGAATATCCAAACTCACCTCAACTTATCATCCAACATACCATCCCCCACTTAGGAGAAACCCATCTAAACTAACACAAATGGATTCCAACTCAAAACTAAAAATAATGACTTACCGGCACCTTCATCCGGATATGCTTCCTTGTTAGCTTGGAGACCATAGAAACGATTCCTTGCTTGACCATCAACACTAGGATCACTATAAGGAGCTTTCCTAGCATTCCTTCCTTTAGCCACAATATTAGGGCAATCTCTCACCTTGTGATCATTTTTCCCACAACCATAGCAACCACTAGTGCCGGATAGACACTTCCCAAAATGCTTCTTTCCACAAGTGAAACAAGTAGGCTTAGCAATTTGAGGACCACCACATCCTTCATGGTTAACCTTAGGAGCACTTGAGAAATCTTTATTTGGAGCCCTCTTCTTAATCCTAGGTTGTCCTTGAACCTTATACCTACCCCTTTTCAAGTCTTTCCTTACCCTAGTCATGTTGGACTCTTTAATATATTGAGCATAGACAACAAGCCTAGAGATGTTCATGTCACCATGGAGCATTGTCGTACGGCACTCTTCTTTCACCAAGTCTGATACACCGGTAACAAACCTACTAATCTCATCTCTAGAGTTAGCCACCAAAGATGGAGCATACCTAGACAACATAGAGAACTTCAAAGCATAATCCACCACACTCATATTACCTTGCCTAAGATTAATGAACTCCTCAATTTTGCACTCCCTTTTCTCTAGGGGAAAGTACTTACTCAAGAATGCTTCCTTAAACTCCTCCCATTCTATAGGACCCGCTTCCTCCGGCCTATTTGCCTTCCATTGAGTGTA
>JAJOOF010000689.1:0-45902 GCA_029582545.1 Solanum lignicaule
TCAACTAGCTAATCAACCCCTTAAGCCCTTAAACAACACTCCAAACTTCAACGACAAGACCCTTACAACTCACTAGTTCAAACGACTAGTTTCCGGACGTCACTGTCATTTCTCATCATTTCATCAAGTTCTCAACTCCAAAATCACATGTGAGGCTCTAGTTTCACTAGTTCGTTTTTAGGGTCGTTACAGAGATACATTTTTTGTGGCAAGAAATTATTTCCTTCTTTTACCATTTCGGTAGTTCATACTAAAACATACCATAATATTTGTGATGTACTAAAAGTACTTGACCAATGATCATTTATACCAAAATAATTTTAATTATTTCTCTCTAACCTCCCATAGGGATGAGTTGTGGTATTTATTAAATCATACATGAGTATGTCCTTATTTATAAATTTCATCATCTCTTGACATATTCACTTTCAAGAATGGTCCACTTTTCATGATACTTATCACAAGTCACATTCTCTTCAAGGAATTGACCCTAATCATATATACATACTTCATAATTATTCCTTTCATTAGAAGTTCATTGTCATGCTTTGAAATTTATCATATTCATATGACATACCTCAACATCACTTTTGAAAGTCAAGTGTATCACCATTTTTTTCATCCTTTTCTTTGATGGAGGATTTATAAAATCAAATTAGTTTGCACGTACAGTAATCGCGTGTCCAATACCTTTCATACCGAATTTGATGACAAAAATTGCCTTCACTCTTTGAAGGACAATTTTGAGAACTCATAATGTTCTTTCTTTTACAATTATCATAATGATGACTATTATTATTGTCCATTCACGTCCATATTCATATGTCCAATCATAAAATAATCTTGTCAAGACTTTTATGGTATTGCTATCACATTCACTTAAATGAATGGAGCATATTCACTGGGATGGACTTTATAATTTTTAGCAAGAGCATATCGATTTGCTGAATCATCATTATATATCAACATATTACATTGGGACTTTAACCCAATGTCTTGTCCATACAAAGGCGTGTTAGGCCAAAATACGAAGGGATTGAACCCAAAATCTTATCATCATGATGCATCGAGACTTTAATCGATGTCTTATCCTTTTGGTGCGATGAAACTTGAATCCACCGTCTTACCCTCAACCAATGACATTATATATATTCCAAAATAAAATTCATTCTTGAGCCTTTAAAATATTATTACTTTGTTATTAATAAATAAATTTAGTCATAATAACACTTCAAAAGATCATATACAAGTTATTACCTTTGCTAAACAAAACAAAGTTGATCCTCATAGGTGGCTCTGAATACTAATTTCAACTTAGAAGTTTTATGAATAATTCACTTATTGAAAGATCAACAAATTAATTCTCAACATTGACTTCAATTGTTGCTAGTTAAGAAATTTCTTTCTTCAATTGTAATTCATAGATAAAGCAACTAGAGGTAAACATTAATAATCACAATAAATAAAATGATACCTCAAAATCCAAGAATTAAATAAACACTTGATAGATAGACCTAATAAAGTCTACATGTCAAATTGTCTCAATGACATGTAGCATATTTTATGGATTTAAAAATTAGCATACTCCCTTTTTTTTTTAGATATATACAAATCATAATTAATGTAATTAGTATTATGAAGGAAGCTTACCATAAAGCAAAAATATACAATTAGCTTACCGTTGACAAGTTTGTTAATTGCCAACCCAAATGACATGCAAATGCCACTTCAAAGAATCTTTCATGATAGAAAAGTCCTTTTGACGATTCCAAAAGAAAAGAAAATACTTCTTCAAATATTAGTTTGCTTATCTTTTTAAAGCAACTATAAAACAAGTTATGTTAGTACATATAACATATTATATTAGAAGCAAACACAGGTAGATGCATTTTCGTGACAAATAGAAGATCTTTCATCTTGCCTTTCCAAGTATGATAATTACTACCATTCAAACAAATTATCTTGCTCATATTTGACTCCATCATTCAAATAGATAACCAATAACAACTCAATGCTCTGATACCACTTTGTTGGGAAAGGCAAGTACAAAATAAATGTGCACGACAGGGCAATAGCGGAAGAGAAACCCAAGTCAAAATTTTCCCTTCTATTTGAACCAGGAGAAGACAAAATAATGCAAGAATAAACATTGTTTGGGCAGCAAAAAAATCAACCAAGCAAGCAAATTAAATCAACACACGAGACACCAAATTTTAACGTGGAAAACCTCTTCGGTGCGAAGAGTAAAAACCACAAGGCCAAAGCTCCACTATAATCAACAAGAATTACAAAAGTGTTCTCCAAAATGGCCACCAACAAAGGGTCAAACAATGAGCAACACAACTACAAGATAGCACCAAAAACAAGAGAAATAAAAGGAACAAAATCACCAATACGCAGCAGCTGTTCACGAGCAAAAATCTGGATCTACAAGACTCCAAATCACCCTCTCTCAGTTTCCAATCAAAGATTAAGTTGAAAGGAACAAGCTGTCCAAAAATCAGCTCAATCAGAGAAGAAACGAAGCGGGAATCATGATTTGAAAATGACTGCTAGGGCTTGTGCGAAAATCTGGACTTTCTCACTTTTTTCTCTATATGGCTGCTCTCAATCTCTTGTGATTCTTCTCAAATAAACTCTAAAAGAAAGTCTTACATATGCACCATAATATTGGGCTTATGGGAAAAGTGGGCTAGTCAAATTTGGGCTAAATTTATCCACAAAAGAAAGAAAGAAAGACCCAAAACCTTGAACTTTTATTTGTCCACATAGAAAGGGAAAAAGGCCCAAAACCCAACAACAGTTTCATCCATACACCACATCTTTTTTATGGTGTGTGTATATTAATATATATATATTTTTTTATTTTTTTATTTTTTTATTTTTTTTATTTTTTTTTAATAAGAAAATGAAACGAAAAAGAGCACGCTATACAAGTCCCTTAGCTAGGAATCTTCTTGGTTGCTGCAGTTGTGGAAAAAAATGACTTAAAAGTTTGCATAAATAGTGAGTCCCCTATGATAAACAAAAACTATACATACATATTGTGCAATCTGAAAGCTACATTTAATTTTCCATCACACACTTTTAACTGATTAAAAAAAATGGAGCGGCGGGTGAATGAAGCAGTTTTCAGGGGAGATGTTGAAGCCATTCAAAAACTCATTGAAGAAGATTCCAACATAGTAAGACAAGCCATTGAGGGTTCATTACAACACACCATATTGCACCTTGCAGCTAGACTTGGCCATGTTGAATTGGTTAGGGAGATTGTGAAGTTGTTCCCGGAGATGGTGTCGGCGGAGAATCGGGATCAGGAGACGCCCTTACATGAAGCATGTAGAGAAGGGAGAGTAGAAATTGTGAGAATTCTGGTTGAGAATGATCCATCGATTGCTTATAAGACAAATTTGTGGGATAAGAGTGTGCTTTATGTAGCATGTGAGAGAGGGAGGATTGAAGTGGTTAAACATTTCTTACATAATAATAATATCCACATGTTGTTGATGCTTGAAGTTGATATGTCCACTACTTCACTACATGCTGCAGCTTCATCAGGCCATACAGGTAAAATATTACATTCCGCGATTTTACATGTTCAAACTTTGAGTAATACTCTCTATAATGATGGTGTTCGGGTTAGCTATTGATCATAAGTACCATATACTTGTTACCTTCTTTCTGAGGCATAATTAACTTGGATTTTGAATTTATGAGTGTTGGATTCTAAATTTGCTTATTTAGGTATGTATAAATTGTACCCTCTTTTATTCTACGAAAATTCTTACTTATCTCTAATTAATAAGCATAGATAAAAGTTGTTCTTGACTAAAATCAGTTATTTATTACTTACACAAATAAATGATTTAGCAATAATTGTTTTAGCGTAATAATATAATATGGATATTTATAACCAGTATTCTATATAATTATTGTTAAAAACTTTAGCAACTTAGAATGCAATAACATTAAATCAATTACCACTAAATATTTTTATGACAATAAATATTATCGCTAAAAGGAAAATCTAGGTTTTGTTGTAGTGTATTATGAATGGCGTGTTGGATTTGAGTATGTGGTCGTAATTAATTAAAAGGGAATTGGATTCCTAATTAATGGTGCCGGTAGGAGCAAGTTTCATAGAATAGACAAATGTAGTTGACATATTAAAGTAAGTAGATATTAGTTTCATCAAAGTAGAAAAAATACTGATCGGAGATGAGAAAATAATTTTCATCATGTCAAAAGTGCACGTAAAATTGATTTTTTGGACACATTTAATTCTTATTATTTCGTAACACCTAACTTTGTATATGACGTTGACGGTTGTGAACAAAATATTTCAATATTGCGATTTAGGTATTCAAGGGATGACGTGATAATACATACATCATGTCTTGAAGATGTTATTGTTATTATATTTAATAAGCACAATACATAAACATAACCCTTAGCTTGACTTTATCGAACAACTATATCCTCCAACTTTAAGTGTGCACAAGTAGGCACTTAAACTTGTATAAAATTGAACAAGTAGACACATGTATCTCACATGACATAATACACATAGGACGCCGTGTTGGACACAAATTAACCACGTAGGATGCCATGTAGGACGAATGTATTTATTGGTTCAATTTTATACAAATTTAAGGGTCTACATGTGCACACCCAAAATTAAAGTCATAGTTGTCAGCTGACGCCAAGTTAAGGGTCATATTTATATATTATGTCTATTTAATACTATAACTTAAGAGTAAAGACATGTATATTTACCTATAATTATATTTATTTTTATTTTTTAACGTATCAACATAAACAGTGGAAAAATAGTATGTAACATATATATATATGCTAACTTGGATTATTGCTACTTTTTTTAGAGTAAATTTTAGGAATATCAAACATAAAAATCATATTAGCGCTCTATGGCTACAGTTTTGCTATTTGCGCTTCATAGCAAACATAGTTTGCTATTATGTTTGCTATGGAATATCTGATTTGTATAAATCGCGGCGATTTGTATAAATCGCGGCGATTTGTATAAATCGGACATCTGTGTCTATGAAAGTTGCTTTTATATATATATATATATATTATATATATATATATATATGTTCTTTGTGTTAGGCTAGAGTAGCGAGCGAGATTAGGAGGGATAGGATAGATGCAAGCGAGAGAGGGAGAGAGGTGAATTGTAAATGTATATCGGTTAGATAATTGTATATATGTAACTACTATGTATATGTATCAATGATTGTGTTTGTATATCTACATAAAATTTGAATTTGTATACAATTGAATCGAATTAAAACATTTGTATTTGTATATCGAATCTCTCTCTCGCTTTATACAAATACAAAGTGTACATTATATTTGTATAATTTGTGTTTGTATTAAGCGAGAGAGAGAAAGGCAAAAGAGAACTGAGCAGGGGAAGATTTGTATAAGTATTTTTATAAGTGTATAGGACAAAGAGATATGTATTTGTATTTGTATATACACTCTCTCGCTTTATACAAACACAAACACAATTTATACATTTGTGTTTGTATAAAAGTGAGAGAGGCGAGGGAGAGAATTGAGAGTGGCGAGAGAGATTTAGGGGAGAGAGACGAGAATGACAATGTGTTTGCGACGAAATAGAATTAAATGAAACTGTAGCTGTAACATTTATTTTGAATTAATAGTTTGATTTTCCCCTTTTTTTTATACATATACAATTATGATCATTGCTACTTACTTAACTATTCTCACAACTCAAAATTGTCTAACTATATCGTAACATAATTTCAGTAAAAGTCCGATTAAAATTAGAGTAAATTTTAGGTTTAGCAAACATAAAAATCATATTAGCGCTCTATAGCTACAATTTTGCTATTTGTGCTCCATAGCAAACTATAGTTTGCTAGGAGCATCAGATATGTATAAAAATCGCAGACAACTTTGATTTGTATAAAATCGCAGGCATCTGATTTGTATAAAATCGCAGAAATATGATTTGTATAAAATCATAGGCATTTGATTTGTATAAATCGTAGTGATTTGTATAAATCGGGTGTCTCTGTGTATGAAATTGTGTTTGCATATGTATATGTTATTTGTGTTTGTATATCTGCATAAAATTTGAATTTGTATACCATTGAATTGAGTTAAAACAATTGTATTTGTATATCAAATCTTTATCTCGCTTTATACAAACACAAATTATACATTGTGTTTTGTATAATTTGTGTTTGTATAAAATGAGGAAGAGAGAAAGACAAATGAGAACTAGGCAAGGGAAGATTTGTATTGTATAATTATAAGTGTATAGGACGAAAGAGATATGTATTTATATTTGTATATATAGTTTTCTCTCACTTTATACAAACACAAACACAATTCATTCATTTGTGTTTGTATAAAGTGAGAGACGCGAGGGAAAGTGGCGAGCGAGTTCAGGGAGAGTGGCGAGCGAGATTTCTGGGGAGAGAGGGGAATGATAGAGCGTTTGTTACAAATTAGAATTAAATGAAACTGTGGTTATAACATTTAATTTGAATTAATAGTTTGCTATTTTATCTTTTCCCTTAAACTTACATGCTAAACAATGGTATACTCTTTTTTCGTTTCATTTTACTTGATCTTTATTAATTTTATATTATTTCCCTAAACTTATTTTATTAAATTGTTTTTATAAATTATATTTCAAAATTTTAATTCAACTACTATTATATTATATATGTAGTTACTTAATATTATAATTAATTTATCTGAACTTATTAAAATAAAAAAGTAAAGAATTATTTTAATATAAAAATCAAATCAAATAAAAATGCGAAAATAAAACTAAAAGGATGGTCTCTATTTTCAAATGTTCAGACGGCCAAAGTCTACATCTGGGCCAAGTCCTCATTAAGAACGAGTCTCTTATCGTTATCCCCTTTTCTTTTTATTTAATTTAGGAAATTAGTGCTTTTATTCTATGAAAATATTTATAATTTTTAATTAGATTCTTGTGATAATAATCAGTTATACATATATAAACCTTCCATTAATAGAATTGTGCACTTTTGATCATTTCTGCGTGTGGATCATCATAAATTTAATAAATTATAAATGACATAATACATAAGTATGTCATTTAACTTGGCTTTAGTGTCCTCCAACTTTGGATGCGCACTCAAACTTGTACAAAATTGAACTAGTGTGACAATTATCATGATCAAGTGATCCTTATTTTGTCAAAAAAAAACATTAATTGCAGAAGTAGTGAAGGAATTGGTTAAAGTTCGACCTGATTTTGCTTGGAAAAAGGATGAGCTGATGAATGGTTGCAGTCCTTTACATATAGCATGCAGCAAAGGCCACTTAGATATAACAAGAGAATTGCTAAAGCTAGATATGGACCTTTCTGGTTTACAAGATAATGAAGGCAGAACTCCTCTACATTGGGCAGTCATCAAAGGAAGAGTGAATATTATTGCTGAGATACTCTCAGTGAGTCTTGAATCTGCTGAAATGATAACAAAACATGGAGAGACAATTCTTCATTTGGCTGTAAAGAACAATCACTTTGAAGTCCTCAGGTTCTTGATGGAGACTCTTGATGTTTCAAATCTCATGAATTTTCAAGATACTGATGGAAATGCAATTCTACATTTGGCTACTGTTAGGAAACTCACCATTGCAAGTTTTCTTTATCCCGGATGTTTTCATTTTATGTGAAGGTGTTTGATTGAACACACAGAGTTTAAGACATAGATGAATCTTTTCTAAAAGTGAACCCAACTTTTAACGGATGAAATAGATGAGACTTATGTAAAAGCTCAATGGCATATTTGAAGCAGATGCACTTAACTCTGGTGTTCTTGCAATCATCCCTGCATTACTAGAAGCCGGTGCCAAAAGATGTGACCAATTACCACCAAATTTTCAAGACATCCAACAGGTAGATGCATCACCGATTTTGGAATCATCATGGCAAAGAAAAACTACTGGTTTTCACTCTCCGTCCTCATCATCTCAACATTCTTATTATAATAATCATCATCATCAAAGGAAGCATAATTATCGCGGTACTAGGACAAAAAAAATCAAGCTCCAAAGTGAAGGTCTAAGAAATGCAAGAAAAACGATAACAATTGTTGCAGTACTAATAGCAACTGTGACATTTGCTGCTGGTGTTAATCCTCCTGGTGGATTTAATCAAGGAAATGGAAAAGCATTATTGGGTAAAAAACCGGCCTTTAAGATGTTTTTGGTATGTAACATTGTGGCACTTTTCCTTTCCCTTGGAATTGTTAATGTCCTTGTTAGTGTTATCCCATTCAAGAGAAGAACAATGATGAAATTAATGGTGGCAACACACAAAGTAATGTGAATTTCAACATTATTTATGGCATTGGCTTATATAGCTGCAATATGGTCAATATTGCCACAAGGAAAGGGGGATCATTGGGTTTTAATTGAAGTTGTGATCATAGGAGGAGGGTGCACTATGGCTGTGTTTCTAAGTTTGGGTATTTTGTTAGTGAGACAATGGAAAAGGAAGAGTGAATGGAGAAAACAAAGAGAGGATCATAAGAAGATGAAATATGGAAGTCCTAAAAGTAATACAAGTACAGTTTAAGAAATGAAAGTGGTGAAGGAAGAAAGTCACGAAGGTAGTACCAACTCAGACGTTGATAGCCCAGATCATGGTTACCATTTGTTTTAATTACCTGCATTCATAGATCTATTCTCGTAAGTCTTTAAAGTAGAAAACAATGTATTAGTTTCGGAAACAGCCTCTTTATCTCCACGAGATAGTGGTAAGGTCTGCTTACATTCTTCCCTCTCCAGACCCTATTTAGTGGGATTTCACTGGGTATGTTGTCGATATACCTTAAGTTTCTAATATGAAAGCTAAGATGTTATTAGTTTGGCTTTAGTGTTGTGTTCTCCTATATTCGTGATTACCTTAAACCAATACAGTTTAATTTATAAATGTGGTTGGTGTTATGTTTTTTTGGAGAGATGCATGCAAGCAGAAAACTCTAGCTCTTTGTCACAATCCAGACCGTCGTGAGTGGCACCCACACTAACCCTCTGGTGGGAGAACCATAACTATAACCCAACTAAGCAACTTAACCAAAAACTAAACATTTAAAACTACGGAAGCAGGTTTAAATAACTAAATAGATAATACGGAGTTCCCATAAACTCCGAAAGTCTTAACAAACAACTAATGAACTATTGCAGAAAACAACCCCTAAAACTTGAAAGTCATTGTACTAAAACATCTAAAGCTCAACAAGTCTAAGGAAACGAGGTACAACCCCAACCAAACATAAGCAAATTACTAAAATATGTCTAAGTCCGAAAAGAATGGACTAAGCAAAATGAAGGCTCCATGGCAGCTTGAAAGAACTGGCTCACCCCTGAAATTCCGTCTCAATCACTGATCTCCTAATTGAGGTCTATCAATAGCCACCTGAAGATGCCCTGTACTCAACAAAGAACGAGCAAGTGCAGTATTAATACACAACCACAATATATATATATATAAGCAGTCACAACATAGTAAACACGCATATACAAATATATATACAATTATCATTTCAGGAACAATGTTCAATTCCGCATTCTCAACAACAATTAGATATGACAACACAATGGTCCTCTCATGGAACCCATATCCAAACTATTAGTGTGCCGAAACGTGACACCCGATCCCAATTAGTGTGTCGGAACGTGACACATGATCCAATGTATGTGTCAGAACGTGACACCCGATCCCAATTAGTGTGTCGAAACGTGACACTTGATCCAATGTATGTGTAGGAACGTGACACCCAATCCAATCAACATACCCACAATCACAATCACACTCATAATGTACATTTTCATAATCATACAATCAAGTGTTGATTCATGGCATACAATGGTTCATTCATACTCATTTACATTAGGTTTGATCACTAGTGCTTCATTCACATACATACATACATATATTACAATGAAGCAACTACTAACATAAATCACACAAACATGAAATCAAACCATCACCTACCTCGAAACCAAGATTGAATCCCCTTAAGGCACTTGAATCTTTTCTTTTCGGATTCATTCCGCTTGTTCTAGTTAATATAATGCAAGGATCAATAAATTAAGGTCTAATTATCCGTATTATAACACCCCAATAACCCAAGACCAAACCAATGATCCTAAGATTCAGCTAGGGCTTTTTCTCACCATAAACTTTAGGCCAAAACCCTCCCTCAACGATAATTACCCCTGAATTTACATTCTACGAATCGAAAAATGGATTAGGGGAGTAAAATCCTTACCTTTAGAACAAAAAGTCGTGGAAAACTATCAAGAATTCGTCCTGGGTCATCTTATAACTCATAAGAACAAGTTTGCAGAAAAATAACAAAATTGGGGTTTTTTCCCGACTTAAGTCGCGACTTCCCCGCCACAGCGGACCCATCCCGCTACAGCGTCCCCGCCCTGGCGGCTTGCGTGGAGACAACACGTCGGAATTAGAGTTTCAAACCCCCATTTCACAAAACACACCGTCAACCCATGATATTCAAAAACTGCCTGTTCACGCTAAGATCAGTTTCGGGAGTTCTACTCGCCCGAATTCGATTATGTAAAGTCGTATAGTTTCCTTAACGTCTTGGCTATCCACTCATGTCATCAAATTCATTATTATATCTCTCATTCATTACCAAATTTCCCTAGACCTCACATGACTCAGATTTTGTCAAAATCTGGACTAGGCTAGGAAATTTCAAGTCACTATTCAAAAGTTTTTTGGCCCCAATTCTTTCCCCATTGGCTTTTCCCTAACGACAAAATTAGGTAGTTACAATAGATACAAATTTACCCATCACTCGTCCCCGAGTGATCAACTAGGAAAGACTGGCTAGAGTAAGGTTAGAGTAGTACCTGAATCGTCTAACAACTAGGGATACTTGTCTTGCATATGCTTATCGGTTTCTTAAGTAGCTTCCTCAATAAGATGATGCTTACATTGGATTTTGACAGATGCAATATCCCTTGACCTTAACTTGCAAACTTCCCCCCCCCCCCCATATAGAATGGCTATAGGCTCCTCTTCATAAACTCCAATTATCGACCTTCCGGTCTGCATACTTTTTATGCCTGTTCTGAGCTGCTAGAAACATATCCCGAATAAATTTCACATTCCATAATGATTCTCATCAAAAGGTTCTGCCTCAAATGCATCAAACCAACCAATGGGAGACCTACATCCACACATAATCGATACATGACCTCGACGACTAGATGAATATTAAGATTGTCAGACAACCATAAATACGCATGGTAGCTCTTCTACAAATTCTCATAACCAAGGTGGTACATGTAGAACCACTGGAATACTTTAACAACTCCAAGACAACACCAATTGTGTCATCTGAATTAACCAAATGTTCCCAATCATCTCACTCAACCAAGAGAACATTGCAAGATAGATACACCTGATCCACCACTAGCCCACAAAAAGTGAAAACACACGTGAGCATAGCTAGTGAATCATACTCACCACCATGTACAAAATGAAATAGATGGTCACAAAAGAATTTACGGAATAAAGATCGAATAACACTAAAGGTTTTCCTCTGAAGAGCCGATACCAACCACTTCCATTCAGATGACTCCACATAGTCTTCACATCATTCCAGTGAGCCCACACTCTCAATACTAACTACCATCATAAACACTCAGACCATTTACCTTACTCTAAACCAACACTTTTTAAATGCAAACCTTTCTTAGGTATTTCAACAATCAAAAGTAATAAACTTTACGACTCAAACCAGGTGTAAGTCTTTTCACATGCTCAAAATCTGATACAATTGATCATTTCTCACCTTGGCAAAATATATCACCACGAATGTAGACTTACAATGAAAAATCTAAATTGCAAATTCAACTGTATAACACAATCCCCTTATCTATCAACATTAGCTTGTACCTTGAAGATTTTTATGAATTCATGGATCTTCGCTTATCATTGATCGCATCTCCATCTATCTTACATATCTTTCGCTAGAAATTCAATCGTACTCATTACCAAACTCAAAAACAAAAACAAATCACTTATCATCACACTTAACACCATAAAGGTAATGCCGCTAGATCTTAAGAGCAAACACTATCGCTGCCAACACCAAATCATGTGTTGGGTAATTTCGCTCATGCACCTTCAACTGTCGCGATGCATAAGCTATGATATTCTTATCCTGCATCAACACAGCACCCAAATTCGGATGTGAAGCATCAAAATAAACAACGAAATCTTTACCTTCCACCGATAGTGCCAAAATATGTGTTGTGGTTAAAAGAGTCTTAAGGTCTTGAAAGCCCTCATCGCATTTTTCAATCCATTCGAAAGGTACCTCATTAGCCCTTGCAATCAAATAAATTATCTTTCTCTCACCTCTCTCTAAAGGCTATACTACATCCCACTATTTTTTCTCTACATTATGACTCTAGTTCTTTTAAATTATATTTGAGTGGTGTCCAACCATCTCTTAAAACTGTCCATACAATCATGTTACTTACCAAATATTAGAAAACCACAACCTTAGATACTCGCAAGTCGTAATTACTATACAAAATTCGTTTAACCAACAATCTTATTATATAGTTGCATCCCATCACAGCCCATCACGAACTCTTATTACCATTATGCTCAGTTAGCCCTGGCTATCACTACGAAGTTAACCTTTTCATCGACAGGACACTTCATACTCAAGTATACCCATCAAATTCAAAGGACTAACCCAATTTTATACGCACTTTCTTACTAAAATCTTCAATTGCCTTCACCCAAGTATACTAAATGGGACTTTCTTTATCCATAAGTTCGTCATTCCGGTATCAATCCACTCCCTTATGGCTTAAGATAAAATTACCAGTCTTCATAATGCCATCTTTTTTCTTAACAAACAAGACAGGAGCACCCCACGAGGAAGCACTAGGACGGATGAACCTTTATGAAGAAGCTCTTGGATATAAGCTTTAAGCTCTCTCAATCATGTCGGAGTCATGCGCTAAGGAGGAATAGAAATGGGGCAAGTATCAGGTTCTAAGTCAATCCATAAATCTATATCTCTATCCGGAGGCATACCAGGCAAATTAGTAGGAAACACTTCCTTGAATTCAGACACTACAGGAATAGACTCAATAAAGGGAGACTCATCATCAACATCCTGAAAATGAGCCGATTACGCCAAACACCCTTACCCCGCCAGTTTCCAAGCCCATACGAAAGATATGACCTTAGCTGGTTTAGGCTTGTACACCCCTTCCCACTCTAACATTTGTTTACATCCCTACTTTATTCAAATAAGGAGAAACGTCACGGTGACTCAAAAAAATAAACAATTAAATCGATTTAAAAAGAATTTTAAGAAAAAAAGGATTTTAAAGGAGTCGCTACCTTGAACGCGGAATAGATAGGGCGCGCATCTTTTACCTATGAATAGATGCGACTTAAATGCAAATATCTTTCAACGCAAGTCTCCACCGACTTGAACGTAAAATAGATAGGGTGCACATCTTTCACCTCCGAATAGATGCGACTTAAATTCAAATATCTTTCAACGCAAGTCTCCACCGACTTGAACGCGGATTAAATAGGGTGCACATCCTTCACCTCTGAATAGATGCGACTTAAATGCAAATATCTTTCAATGCAAGTCTCCACCGACTTGAACGTGGAATAGATAGGGTGCACATCTTTCACCTCCGAATAGATGAGACTTAGATGCAAATATCTTTCAACGCAATTCTCCACCGACTTGAACGCGGAATAGATAGGGTGCACATCATTCACCTCCGAATAGATGCGACTTAAATGCAAATATCTTTCAACACAAGTCTCCACTGACTTGAACGTGGAATAGATAGGGTGCACATCCTTCACCTTTGAATAAATGCGACTTAAATGCAAATATTTTTCAATGCAAGTCTCCACCAACTTGAACTCGGAATAGATAAGATGCACATCCTTCACCTCAAAATAGATGCGACTTAAATACAAATATCTTTCAACGCAAGTCTCTACCGACTTGAACGTGGAATATATAGGGTGCACACCTTTCACCTCCGAATAGATGCGACTTAAATGCAATGACCTTTCGGCAAATGAAAATGCAATGGCCCTTTTGGCAAATGAAAAATGCAATGACCCTCTTGGGAAAATGAAAAATGCAATGACCCTCTTGGAAAAATGAAAAATGCAATGACCCTCTCAGCAAATGAAAAATGCAATGGCCCTCTCGACAAATGAAAACAAAAATGCAATGGCCCTCTCGACAAATGAAAACAAAAATGCAATGGCCCTCTCGGCAAATGAAAAATGCAAATGATAGATGACTCCATGATTTTCCACTGTAACGAGGTGGATGACTCAGTGATTGTCCAACTATAACGAGGTGGATGGCTCGATGATTGTCCATTGTAACGAGGTGGTGACTTGATTTGTCCACTGTAACGAGGTGGATGACTTGATTTTCCAACCGCAACGAGGTGGATGGCTCAATGATTGTCCACTGTAACGAGGTGGATGGCTCGATGATTCGTCTTGAAAGTGTCATCGCCTCAATGCTTTCACATGTTCGTGTACTTGAAAAGGAACAATTAGATAGCAACTTAGTCAAGAAACCTTGAGAAAAGATTCTTTAAAAGAGAAGGTGTACAAAATGCCTGATCACTTTGACACATGTGAGCAAACAATATTTTACTCTTGACCTTTTTGTGTATATTGTGATTCATGTCTTATTGGAGATTTGCACGAGGAGCTGCTTGCTCGCCATGACAATGCTGGAGATTTGCAAGTTGACTTTGAACTTCAAGCGATGATGGATCATTTGAAGTTAACTATCAAGCTTCTGACAGTACTTGTTGGAATTTTTGAGGTCTTCCTCAAAAATTCTATCCCAGTTAGAACTTTTGGCAAATCTCAAAATGATCTCCAATATTGGCTTGCTGGAGATAGTATCTTTATTGTGAATTTTTTAGATATTCTAAAAAATTCTGTCTCAGTTTTTATTACAAAGAGAAAAGAAAATCACACTGGGTATATAATCGAGTCATCGTGATGCCTACATATCCTGTTGAGCTAGGAATCAGGTCAAATGTAATTCCAATCCTGTAGATGATGAATGCTGCAAAGAATCTGAGACAAGATCATTAGTAGAAAATGTACAATATGAACATGATGAAATAGGAAAATGATATTTCTTGTGATATTCAAAGCCTAGAGACAAAAGACATGTCACATTTTTGGGACGGACAGCCCAATGAAGTAAAATAGGTGTCTCACACTTACGAGGTTAGCCTAATGTCACATTTTACAACGGACAACCCAAAAAGAAAATGCAATTGTTTTCATGGAATGAATCTAAAAATATAATGCTTTGGAAAATATTAAAGACTGGGTGTTTGCTCACCTTTTTTTTCTTTTTAAGAAATAAAGAATGTGATAAAACAGTCAAATCTTGACTACAATTAGTACCAACAGTTAGGATTGCAGGTAAATCTTTCCTTCTTATTCCTTTTTTCTTTTCTAACTATGATCGAATTCAAGGTAATCCCTACAGCTTCAAGTGGTACCTCAAACATACTTAAGGATCAACAAGATTTGTTCATCTTGCTTCAAACAAAGGTTTTGAAATGTATCAATCCTCACATTTCAATTGCCCTCTCATCAAGAAAAGTCCTATTTTACACATATTTGAAGCATATTATTGGAGGACATTTTTCGAAGTGCATTCACACTAACAAGAATGTCCAATGCATGCAACTATGATACCATATGCTTGACTCTTATGTAAATCTCCACTAATGTGAGAACATTTGGAATAGATCATGTAGGGCTTGTCATTGTCTTGTAATGTAGGCTTAGGGATGGGTAGGATATATATTTGGGATATGAGTGACTTAATTCCTTCTTGAGCGTCACAGTGAATTTGTGATTTTGACGCTTGATACAACTTCGGCGTCTGATCCTCTTCATTGTCCCCCCTTTTTTGACGTCTTTTGAATTCTAATTTTTTAGAGCTTTTCCTTTTTTTCCCTTTGTTTCGACTTCTTCTGAGTCATTATTTCTTGGAGCTTTTCTTTTATTTCACCCCTTTCTTTTGAATTTTTCTCCTTTTTTATTGGAGTATTTTCCTTCCCGTCTTTCATTGGCCTTGTAGGGGTGTTTTTATCTTTCTTTATTTCTTTCAACCATTTTTCTTTCTTTCTTTTTTATTCTTTTTCTAGAAGTCATTTTTGTTTCCTTGACTTTGGGAGACTTAATATCTTTTGCCTTTGGCAACTTCAAACATGGATCTTCTCTTATAATTTGCACACTCTTGGTGCACTCAAGAAGGTGGGCCAAGAGAGGGATAATGCATATAAGCACTCAAAGGGGGTAGTGGATAAGATGTGATTGTCCTAAGAAAGGCTTTAGGCTCAAAGTGGGGAAAACTAGGGATCAATGTCATTTGGTAGATTTTGAAAGGTACAATTGAGTCAAAGAAGGCCTACAATCCTTTCCCAAATCAAACATTACTCAGGATTTCGCTTCGATCATTCAAGCCAAGTTCTAGATCAACAGTGCGATGCAATTGAATTTTGATCTAAAACCTCACCACACAATGCACATGAAATCATGAGGTTGGTTTTATTCTTATCTTGAATACATGTTATCGAGGACCTTGACACAATCATCAGGACAAATCCTTTCTCACATAACCATGATAACATCCTAAATCAATACTCACTAAAATTAGAGGTGAACTGAACCAACCAACACACACTCATAATATCCAAACAATCAAAGTTCTTATCAGCATCTCCATCTCACAACATAAATTTCCATGAGCTTAAGTTGTAAAAATTTGATCTTTAGACATCAGATACTCATCGAGGGATATATCCAAGCATACAAACCCTCTAACAACACTATCGAAATGCTAGATTAGTAATTGTGATGGTAGATTACCCTTATGAACAGTAAAATTGGATCCAATGATCCCCACATTCAACCACACATAATCGATACATGACCTCGATAACTAGATGAATATTAAAATTGTCAGACAACAATAAATATGCATGGTAGCTCTTCTATCAATTCTCATAACCAAGGTGGTACATGTAGAACCACTGGAATACTTTGACAACACCAATTGTGTCATCTAAATTAACCAAGTGTTCCCAATCATCTCACTCAACCAAGAGAACATTGAAGGATCGATACACCTGATCCACCACTAGCCCACCAAAAGTGAAAACACACGTGAGCATAGCTAATGAGTCACATTCACCACCATGTACAAAATGAAATAGATGGTCACAAAAGAATTTACGTAATAAAGATCGAATAACACTAAAGGTTTTCATCTGAAGAGCTGATACCAGCCACTTTCATTCAGTTGACTCCACATAGTCTTTACATCATTCCAATGAGCCCACACTCTCAATAATAACCACCATCATAAACACTCGGACCATTTACCTTATTCTAAACCAACACTTTTTAAATGAAAACCTTTCTTAGGTATTTCAACAATCAAAAGTAATAAACTTTACGACTCAAACCAGGTGTAAGTCCTTTCACATGCTCAATATATCATACAATTGATCATTTCTCACCTTGCAGTTTCATACCTTGGCAAAATATATCACCACGAATGTAGACTTACAATGAAAAATCTGAATTGTAAATTCAACTGTATAACACAATCTCCTTATCTATCAACATTAGCTTGTACCTTGAAGATTTTTATGAATTCATAGATCTTCGTTTATCATTTATCGTATCTGCATCAATCTTACAATATCTTTCGCTAGAAATTCAATCGTACTTATTACCAAACTCAAAAATAAAAACAAAGAACTTATTATCACACTTGACACCATAAAGGTAATGACGCCAGATCTTAAGAGCAAACACTACCCCTGCCAACTCCAAATTATGTGTTGGGTAATTTCGCTCATGCACCTTCAACTGCCACGATGCATAAGTTATGACATTCTTATCCTGCATCAACACAGCACCCAAATTTGGATGTAAAGCATTACAATACATAATGAAATCTTTACCTTCAATCGATAGTGCCAAAATAGGTGTTGTGGTTAAAAGAGTCTTGAGCTCTTGAAAGCTCTTCTCGCATTTTTCAGTCCATTCGAAAGGTACCTCCATAGCCCTTGCAATCAAATAAATTATTCTTTCTCTCGTCTCTCTCTAAAGGCAATATTACATCCAACTATTTTTTTTCTTCATTATGACTCTACCTCTTTTGAATTCTATTCGAGTGGTGTCCCATCATCTCTTAAAACTATCCATACAATCATGTTACTTACTAACGAGTCCACAAATTGGACTCATTTAGGGCTTTATTTTGATAAGAATAGTGTCCTTGAATGCTTATTTTGTCTAAATATCTGATGAAAACTCTTAAGTTCCAGGTATTTGAAGTTTTAGTGAAAGCATGGACACTTAGGCGCAAAAAGGAACAAAAGGGCTTAAAAGAACGATGAAGCTAAAGCCCGAGCATCGCCAAGCACACTTGGCGATTCGCCAAAGGGATTTACTCCGCCCTTTGTTCCAGTACGCGAAGCCCTAAAGGAGAAGGATCAAAAAGGCAATGAAAGGAGCAGCTCATTTAGGGCTTATTTTGATAACAATAGTGTCCTCGAATGCTTATTTTGTCTAAATATCTGATGAAAACTCTTAAGTTTCAGGTATTTGAAGTTTTAGTGAAAGCATAGACACTTAGGCGCAAAAAGGAACAAAAAGGCTGAAAAGAACGACAAAGCTGAAGCCCGAGCATCGCCAAGCACACTTGCCGATTCGCCGAAGGGATTTACTCTACCGTTTGTTCCAGTACGCGAAGACCTAAAGGAGAAAGATCAAAAAGGCAATGAAAGGAGCAGTCGGCGCTTCGCCGAATAGTTCCGTGAAGCAGTATTATACCGCCCAATGGTCCAGAACATGAAGGTGCTGAAGGCAAGCACGAAACGGCGATAAGACAGACGAAGGGCGAGTCCCCGAAGTCATTCGGCAATATCGACTAACTTCGTCGAAAGATCCGCCAACGCTATTTTCTGAAGTCTATAAATACTGAACTTATTATTATTTTTAAGTGTGGAACTTTTATTTTAATTTCCAGAATAGAATAGTACTTTTTAGATATTTTCTTTCAAGTTTGGAGAGGGTTTTTGGGAACTTGAAGAAACGAGTTCATTTTCCCCAAGTTGGAAGTGGGTCTTCTCTATTCTTTTTCCTTTGCTTAAATTAAGGTTTAATTTCTTATACCCATTTGATTTTACTATCATTTTAGGTGTATTTTGTTATTTCTTGATGTGTGGCTAAAAACCCCCCATTCTTGGATGTGATTTAGCAAATATGTGTTGATATTATTGTTGGGTCTTGCTTGTTGATAGGTTAGATGTAGTTTAATGGTGATTTCACCTAGTGGTTGTGGTTTAATCTAAAGGGTTTGTAGTTACAAATATAAAGCCACTCATGTGTTTTCGGCTTGCCCGAGAGGAAGGTCGCGAAACCAAGACCACTAGACTGATCGCCTAAGGAGTGGGTCGACATGAGGTTCAGCCCGAGAGGGTGAGCCCTAGTCCCATATCCTAACACTCAGCTCGAGAGAGTGAGTGGGGTATGGCGTAGGCTGGTCTTCATGCGGCAAATGGGTGTCCGAGAGGAATGCATTTGAACGGGGTAAGTTACCCGAGAGGGAACTTATTTCCATTTAAAGCTTAGCCTAGTCACTATTATCTTACAAATTTCTTGTCAAAAACATGTACCCAACTATTTATCTCAACTTGTATTACGGTCACACCCCAAGAACATTTCCCCATACTTGATTTTCTTGTTAATTTTTGCTGCTTTCACTACTTGTAACAAAAGCCCCAAATCGATATTTGACACTTTCATGTCACCCCCTTTATTTACCATGTTTTTGTTCGTTAATGTCTTTAGCTACGACTAGTTAGAGCTTAATTTTATTTTTCTATCAATTCTCAAAACCACTCCCTTGGGACACGACCCCAACCTTTAGTTGGGTTACTATACTATCGACAATCGTAGACACTCATACCGTAGGCTAGTGTCTTTGGTCACGATAAGCATCACTTACCAAATATTAGAAAACCATAACCTTAGATACTCGCAAGTTGTAATTACTATACAAAATTCGCTTAACCAACAATCTTATTATATAGTTGCATCTCATCACAGCCCATCACGAACTCTTATTACCATTATGCTTAGTTAGCCCTGACTATCACTACGAAGTCAGCCTTTTCATAGACAGGACACCTCATACTCAGGTATACACATCAAATTCAAAGAACTAACCCAATTTTATACGCACATTCTTACTAAAATCTTCAACTACCTTCACCCAAGTATACTAAATGGGACTTTGTTTATCCATAAGTTCGTCATTCCGATATCAATCCACTCCCTCATGGCTTAAGATAAAATTAGCCGTCTTCATACTGCCATCCTTCTTCTTAACAAACAAGACAGGAGCACCCCACGGGGAAGCACTACGACGGATGAACCTTTATCAAGAAGCTCTTGGATTTGAGATTTAAGCTCTCTCAACCCTGTCAGAGTCATGCGATAAGGACTAATAGAAATCGAGCGAGTACCAACTTCTAAGTCAATGCAGAAATCTATATTTCTATCCGGAGGCATACCGGGCAAATTAGTAGGAAACACTTCCTTGAATTCAGACACTACAGGAATAGACTCAATAGAGGGAGACTCAACATCAACATCCTGAATATGATCCAATTACGCCAAACACCCTTGCCCCACCAGTTTCCTAGCCTATACGAAAGTTATGACCTTAGTTGGCTTAGGCTTGTACACCCATTCCCACTCTAACCTTTCCATACCTGAGATCTCTAGAGTTACCGACTTAGCATTACAATTAAGCACATCATAATAGAGGGACAGTCAAGTCATGCCTAAGATTATATCAAAGTCAGTCATATCCAGAATAACCAAATCAACCCAAGTCTGAAAATCCATAAACACAACCAGACAAACACGATATACATGGACGTCCTCTACCATTACTACCGTTGCCCGTTGGTACCACTGCTTTGGCCTTCTGCGGCACGAGGTCAGACATGCGCGGATAGGGATAATCTCTCCTCATATGCCCAGGTTCTCCATAATTTTAACACACGTAATAACTTAACCAAGTAAGCATCGTTGCTATTAGAGTAGTCGTATCATGACCCTCTTTGATATACAATCACTCCATGAAATCGTAGTATAGCTTCTAACCTCAATTGACATAACCTAATTTCATCATTTGCTAAACAACCCATACATGTTATGACAACAATACTAAATGCATTTTCCAAAGTAATGGTGTTCATTACGTAGCCATCCCTTACCAAAACCTCTTGAATGTTGTCACCTATAAGCTTGAATCTGCAAATCTGACCTTAATCCCTTCACAAAGCGACAAATTTACTCTTTTTGACTAAAGCAAGTGGAGTACCATATTTGGATGAAACACAAAATTTTGCCTTATAGGCTGCAACAAATATATTATGTTGCTCAATATTCAGGAACTCATATCTCTTCATATCCCTCAAAGTTCAGGGCAAATACTTCTCCATAAAGAAAGCTACAAAATGTTTCCCAAATCATGAGTAGTGCATTTACTAGTCGGCACTCAACATGAGGCCACCACCACATACTAGCGTCTCCCTTGAACTGGTAAATCATAACCTCAACACCAAATCACTCTACCTTAACCCTCTTATGAAGCAACACATGACAATCAACCAGAAAATCATGTTGGTCACTAGTCATTACATGCCCACATTGCCATGCTTATTTTCAAGGACACATTATCTCTTGCTAGTGTTGGTGTTACCACTTATGTTGCTCTAGTTCGGACCATCGAGTGAAGGAGGAAATATACCAATTTGTATAACCCAGATACCAATTGGATTCAAGTAATAGCACGAAAGGAGTAGAAACAAAGAGATTTTTCTAAAGTCCTATAGCCTCTCGAAGAAAAGTACAGACGTCTATGTACTGTTCCGTAAGACTCTACTAGACTCGTTTTGATACAATTAGTTCAACGAACCTAGGGCTCTGATACCAAGTTTGTCACAACCCAGACCGTCGTGAGTGACACCCACACTAACCCTCTGGTGGGAGAACTATAACTATAACCCAACTAAGAAACTTAACCAAAAACTAAACATTTAAAGCTATGAAAACAGGTTTAAATAACTAAATAGGTAATACGGAGTTCCCATAAACTCTTAAAGTTTTAATAAACAACTAATGAACTATTGCGGAAAACAACCCCCAGAACCTGAAAATCATTATACCAAAACATCTAAAGTTTAACAAGTCTAAGGAAAAGGGGTATAACCCTAACCAAACATAAGCAAACTACTAAAACATATCTAAGTCCGAAAAGAATGGACTAAGCAAAATGAAGGACTCCATGGCAGCCTGAAAGAACTGGTTCATCCTTGAAATCTAGTCTCGATCACTGATCTCCTAGCTGAGGTCTATCAATAGCCGTTTGAAGATGCCCTGTACTCAATAAAGAACGAGCAAGTGCAGTATCAGTAAACAACCACAGTGTACTGGTAGGATCATGCGACTATTCCAATAAGCACAATATATATAAGCAGTCACAACATAGTAAACACGCACATACAAAATATATATACAGTCATCATTTCAGGAGAAATGTTCAATTCTGTATTCTCAACAACATTTAGATATGACAACACAATGGTCCTCTCATGGAACCCATACCCAAACTAATAGTGTACCGGAACGTGAAACTCGATCTCAATAAATGTGTCGAAACGTGACACTCGATGTAATGTATGTGTCGGAATGTGACACCCCATCCCAATTAGTGTGTCGGAACGTGACACTCGATACAATGCATGTGTCAGAACATGACACTCGATCGAATCAACATAACCACAATCACAGTCACACTCATAATGTACATTCTTATAACCATACAATCAATTCATGGCATACAATGGTTCATTCATACTCATTTACATTAGGTTTGATCAATAGTGTTTTATTCACATACATACATGCATTACAATAAAGCAATTACTAACATACATCACACAAACATGGAATCAAATTATCACCTACCTCGAAACTAAGCTTGAATCCCTCTAAGGTACTTAAATCTTCCCTTTTTTTGGATTCGTTCCGCTTGTTCTAGGTCTACAAACAATTAATATAATGCAAGGATCAATAAGTTAAGGTTTAATTATCCGAATTATAACAACCCAATAACCCAAGACCAAACCCGTGATCCTAAGAAGCAGCTAGGGCGTTTTCCCACCATCAACTTTAGGCCAAAACCCTCCCCCAATGATAATTACCAATGAATTTACATTCTACAGATCGAAAAACGGATTAGGGGGGTAAAATCCTTATCTTTAGTACCAAAAGTCGTGGAAAACTGTCAAGAATTCATCCTAGGTTGTCTCCTAACTCTTAAGAACTTGCAGAAAAATAACAAAATTGAGGTTTTTCCCTGACTTAAGTCGCGATTGGCCCGCCACAGCAGACCCCATCCCGCTACAGCGGCCCTGTCTTGGCGGCTTGTGCGGAGATGGAATGTCGGAATTAGAGTTTCAAACCCCCATTTCACTACACACCTTCAACCCCTGACATTCAAAAAACTACACGTTCACGCTAAGCTCAGTTTCGGGAGTTCTATTAGCCCGAATTTGATTCCGTAAAGTCGTACGGTTTTCTTAACGTCTTGGCTATACACTCATGTCATCAAATTCATTATTATATCTTTCATTCATTACCAAATTTCTCTAGACCTCACATGACTCAGATTTCGTCCAAATCTGGACTAGGCTAGGAATTTCCAAGTCACTACTCAAAAGTTTTCTGGACCTAATTCTTTCCCCATTGGCTTTTCCCTAACGACGGAATCAGGTCGTTACACTCTTATTTTCTTCATGCTTGTTAGGTAGGAGAAGTTAGGTATTTCATTACGATTAGTAAGGTAAGACCTAGCTCCCATTGCTTGTACTTATCCCTATTGATATTTTTTATGTTTAATAAAAGGCCACTAAACACTGTCTAGTGGTAAATTTTCTTTAAAAAAATTAATAGATTTCTTCTATAACTAAACAACTAGTTATTTTTATTTTTACCCAATACAATTAATACAAATGATAACCTTGATCTGAGCTATCAATATCTGAGTTGCTACCATCTTAATGACTTTCTTTCTTCACCACTTCCATTTCTTCAACTCTACTTGTATTACTCTTTGGACTTTCCTCTTTCATTTTCTTATGATGTTCCTCTTTTTTTTCTCCATTCACTCTTCCTTTTCCATTGTCTCACTAACAAAATCCCCAAACTTAGAAACACAGCCATAGTGCACCCTCCCCCTATGATCACAACTTCACTTAGCACCCAATTATCCCCATTTCGTTGTGCAAATATTGACCATATTGCAGCTATATAAGCTGATGCCATAAATAATGTTGAAATCCACATTACTTTGTGTGTTGCCACCATTAGTTTCATCATCGTTCTTCTCTTGAATGGGATAACACTAACAAGGACATTAACAATTCCAACGGAAAGGAAAAGTTCCACAATGTTACATACCAAAAATACCTTAAACGCAGTTTTTTTACCCAACAATGCTTTTCCATTTGCTTGATTAAATCCACCAGGAGGATTAACACCAGCAGCAAATGTCACAATTGCTATTAGTACTGCAACAATTGTTATCGTTTTTCTTGCATTTATTTGATCTTCACTTTCCAGTTTTATATTTTTTGTCCTAGTACCGCGATAATTATTGATGTTATGCTTCCTTTGATGATGATGATTATTATAATATGAATGTTGAGATGATGAGGACAGAGAGTGAAAACCACTAGTTTTTCTTCTTGTCCATGATGATCCCAAAATTGGTAATGCAACTACCTGTTAGATGTCTTGAAAATTTGGTGGTAATTGGTCACATCTTTTGGCACTGACTTCTTGTAATGCAGGGAAGATTGTAAGAACACCAGAGTTACTTGCATCTGCTTCAACTACATCTAATGTTGTATATCCTTTTTGATTCAAAGCATTTACTTCAACGCCAAGCTTAAGTAGATAAATAATCATCTAAAAAGAGAACAAATCATGTATAATTAGTTTTGAGCTTTTATATACAATACAGGTATATTCTTTGTGCTACTCTGTTATGCAAAGGAAGGTTATTGTCTCAATTTATGTGTTGTTACTGTTTGAATTTTGGCAGCAAACTCAAACATTAAATCTTTGAAAGTGTGGCTCTCGCAAAACCAAATCCTTCTTCTCTTTTGTGGAGCTCGCTTAAGCGAAGTGGCTCTCGCTTCTGTGAAGGTCGCAAAAGCAAGGCCGGCATACACCAACAAACATTGCAAGGACCCTCGAAATTCGTTCGAAATCCCGTACACATAAATCAAATATACAAGTCAATTATACTCGACGTTCTGGATTTAGTGGAATCGTCAAAACACGAATCCAAGCTCTCCTTGACCCGACATCTGTGAAAACCACAAGAAACAAATTCAATGCCTAAAAGACTAAAACAAGCTCGGGACCACTTAAAAATCAACCAAGACCTCAGCTAAGCCTAAAATCATCATCCGAATCCAACAAAACTCTCGAAATTCCGATCCGAGCATCCGAACCTCTAATGTTGACCAAAGTCAATTCAAAGGCTAAATTTCCACAATTTCACAACTTAGGACCTCAAATCCTCAAAAGACTCGGAATCTGAAACCGACAAACATTCCGGGATTGATAGAATCGATGGAATTCCATTTCGACACTCGAAAATCCAAAAGACTCCAAAAACCACTTTCTTAACAATATTAAGTTTTCAAACTCAAAACTTGCAAAATTCTCAACTTTTAACTCAAAGTTTAAAACCAACTTCTCAAACTCAATCATAAAAGATTCGGGATCGATCACAGGAGGAGCAAAACGGTCAATTCACGAAACTTTCTAAAAAAGACCGACCAGATCATTACATTAATTGATATAAATAAGACGGATGGAGTAATAGTATCTCTAATGTATTAGTTGGAAAATACCTCATATTTTCACATAGAGAGACATCATTATCAATCTAGACGACAATCTATATGACTGTTTGCAACAAATTTTAAAGTGACAGAAAATAAATTGCAATCACAAAAAAATAAGAAGAAACAAAACTTTATTGATAAATAGCGCGGATGAAATTTTGTTCCTCCCTTGATTCTACTCTCCTAAGATTTATCCATGATTCGAGGGCCGTTAGTGGCGTATTTCTCGAACTAGAATGATTTGGATTTGACCTCTATATGAATATTCCATGACTTTTGTGGAATATTCGAGATCTTGATCTTTAAAAATACCCAAGAGTTTATGTGATATTTTGAGATGTCTTTTAAGGGATTTAGTACCCTTTATATAGGCATAAACTGGGTTTAGGGTTGAATGGCCTCCAAGAATTCTAATTGAAATTGAACACACCTTCTAGAGTCCCAATTCAAATTAAACACGTCTTGTAGAGTCCGCAAAATTCCAATGTCTACAAATGCCCCCTGCTTCAAGGCTTGTCGGAGTGTAGACTTGATGAAACTCAAAGAAGAGACTTGAAGTACTCATTATTCCACCTTTGCAGCTTCAGATTTTTAGATTTGATTTAAGAGAAGAGATGAAAGGCAGATTTGGTCCCACTAGGCGTGCCAATTTGTTTGCAACAAATTTTAAAGTGACAGAAAATAAATTGCAATCACAATAAAATAAGAAGAAACATAACTTTATTGATAAATAGCGCGGGTACAATTATGTTCCTCCCTTGATTCTACTCTCCTAAGATTTATCCATGATTCGAGGGCCGTTAGTGGCGTATTTCTCAAACTAGGATGATTTAGATTTGACCTCTATATGAATATTCCATGACTTTTGTGGAATATTCGAGATCTTGATCTTTAAAAATACACAAGAGTTTATGGGATATTTTGAGATGTCTTTTAAGGGAATTTAGTACCCTTTATATAGGCATAAACTGGGGTTTAGGGTTGAGTGGCCTCCAAAAATTCTAATTGAAATTGAACACACCTTCTAGAGTCCCAATTCAAATTAAACACATCTTGTAGAGTCCGCAAAATTTCAATGTCTACAATGACTTCACCCCTTGCATCAACATTTGTTCATTAGTAATATTTACTTTTGGTTACTCCAAGGTCGTCCATTACTTTTGTTTTATTCCACCCAAATCTTTTGAGACACCAAACAATCAAATTGACACATAATTTCGAAAAATTATTAGGTATAAATAGGAACTTTTGTTTGTTAGGTATAATCAGAAAAACACTTTTATATTAGCTTAACAAGTTGAAAAGAAGGTAAATTCTCGTGTCATCATTGTCATAACATTATGTTTGGTTTGAATAAAAATTATGATGAGATTAGTAACGATGGAATAAGTTATGCTGAGATTAGTTATGATAGGATAAGTTTTGTTTAGATTATTTATTATTGAGTGTTTGATTTGTTGTATTCAAAATAATATGCATTACCTAAAGTTTAAGAACAAGTTATTTGTTTACAAAAAATACCTTCATGAATGTGAAAAAGGGATATCTTTGTCATTTACTTATTTTATTCCAGAATAAGTTATTCCGGGATTACCATACCACCCAAGGAGAGGAATAACTTATTCCAGTACTAATTATTAATTTCGGAATAAGTTATTCCGATCTTACCAACTAAACAACAAATTAAGTGACACTATAATCCAATTTCAGGACTATTTGGTGTTATCCTTCACACCAAACAAAAGCTTGCATTAATTTTGTGTTCGAATGTTGTCGGAGTTTGAAGTACTGTTATTCTTACAAAGGTATCAGATTTAACTTGGGAGGAAATAATTTTATACTTCAAATACGATGAGAGAATTAAATTACTTAAAGACATGAAAATGAATTTTGTGACTTCGGGATAATTTTTATTTTATTTTTTGTTTGAAAATTACTGTTTACTTTTTCTATCTATACCAAGTTTTGATTTTTATTTTCTGATTAAGAATAATGAACAAACCGTTTAAGGAATTTAATTTTATTATTTTATGTTACTATTTTATTTATGGAAACGAAAATCCTCATGATTATCTATAATCGTTTTGGATATTAAAATTATCGTGCTTCTACTCGTATAGAACAAAATCACTTATAAGACTAGTCTTTTTTTCTCTTTTTGTATAAAACAAATACACTTTTACTTTACTATATTTAAATATTGTTAAACACTCTCCATGCCCAATTGCATCTCACCATTGAGTCAGATAAACTCAACTCAAAATAAGTCCTTATAAGAGCCAATTATAAAGATAAAACATGACTACTAGGGCAATTTGTACTGTTAAATCATAAAGGAAAAACTAAGTAATGTCCTTTATTAGCAAATGAATATACATTCACAGGCGCTGAAAGGAATAACCATTTTGTGCAAACCAACGAGCCAAAGAGCTGACTTGTTCAAGGAGTGTGTCATTAATAATATTTGTAGTTTTTTTTTTTTTTCAATTTTTTTGTATATGTATATATATTAAAAAATTTCAACGAAGCAGTGTTGGTTGACACCCCTTGGTATAAGGTAGGTCCGTCCTGAGGACAACAAACACGAATCTACAAATGGAAAGCAGCAAACCAAACAGGCCACAAGCTAAGCATAGTGCAAAATTATTAGCGATAAGCTTCTCCCAGAGATAAATGGCTCATTTGAAGTGTGTTAACTTTGAGGAGTGTAACACAACATGTTTCTGCACTAAAGAGCTATATGTTGCTTGGTGTTGTATTCTTGGTTTTGATGAATTAATAAACTATGTTGCAAAGGGACCTAGTCTGCAGTGGAATCAAGCAGAGAACAAGTCAATGGTGTGCAGCTATAAAGTTGTAAGAACGGTAGTGGTTAATCAACACTGCAACAGATGTGTGGAAAGGACGTAGTCCTCAACCAAAGAAATTTTTTTAGGAGAATAAGGGTATTAGACGATGCTATCCCACCCGTGGTTGAATCGTGTGACAATGCAAGCAGTACTTCAAGAACTATAACAGTCTCTCAATAAGGTATGGTTAAGACCTTTACTCTATCGACTATATCTTAGCATTTTTTTATGCAATAATCATTTTATTATTTCAAAGTGCAAGTGTTACAATCTCAATGATTCCTCTAAATTCGCCTTTTCGAATATAAATTCAAGGGCTCTTGAACTTGAATCTTTGATGAACTTGGATTTTAACTTCATCTTGATCTTGATCTCGAACTTGATCTTGACTTGAACTTTATCTTGATATTGACTTTCTAGTTGAATTCAAGGGCTTCGAGCTTGATCTTGAATCCAGTGGTCTTGATCTTGAATCCAGTGGTCTTGATCTTGATTGTTCTTGAATTTGATCTTGAATTCTTCAAATCTTGAACTTGAACACTTGAATTCTTGAACTTGCAGCTTGTAGAGAAATTGTGGCTTTTGATCCACGAGCTTTCTCTAGCTTCTTGTTCGAATTCTTGCTCCTCTATTCTGAATTATGAGGACCCCTATTTATAGTTTTAGAATAGAGGAGTTGTGATAGGAATAGGATTCCCTTCGGCCAATCAGATTTAAGTGACATGACATATGGGCTTTATGGAGCGGGCTTGTCATCCTCGACACATGTCATGATCCTATTGGCTTCTTGTTTGACTTAGCATGCCACGTCATTTGCCACGTGGCACTGAGAAAATGGGCCTCTAGGATGAGATGAAGTTAGGCTTAGCAAACTGGGCTTATTGTATCCCGAATCAATTAATTTAGACTTTAATTAAATCTATATTTATTAGACTTAAATAATCAACCCAATTATATTAATCCATCATATTTGTTTGGATTAACATATTCATGAATTTAATATAATTCGAATTATTTTATAAATTTATATTCAATAAATTTTAAATGATTACAAAATTATGTGTCATTGTTTGGCGTCTCAAAGATTTGGGTGGAACAATACAAAAGTAATGGACGACCTTGGAGTCACCAAAAGTAAAGATTACTAATGAGCAAATAATGTTGATGCATGAGGTGAGGTCACATATATTGTCATCTAGATTGATAATGATGTCTCCCTAGGTGAAGTTATGAGGTATTTTCTAAGTAATTCATTACACATTATAGATACTAATGGATTCACATTTATTTCCTACTTCACTTTGTTTACAACCACAACAATTTTAATATATTTAGAGTAATCTTATAAGTAATTTGGAAGGATATATAAAGTATAAGTTGATTTTATCTCTATTTTAAAAGGTAGAAAAGTTGTTTTGATAGACCCAATCGGCTCAAGTAAAAGCATTTTAAAATAATTTGGAAAAAGAAATAGGAAGCGAAGAAGTCATAAAAGAAAATGGGAAATGAAGAAAGCATGACAAAGTAGTATGAAAAGAGAAGCTAGACAATATAATTATTTACTAACCTCCTACCTTAATAGGTGTCATTTATTACCTCCTATATATAAGATAATATCCGCGATAAACTGAAGTTGAATCGCCTCTCCCGAACAAAAAATATTGATCGCTTAAAAAAGATTATTCCGTACTTATAAACAAAACAAAAACAGATAATAAGTGTTGTACCTACAAAATTCCTAAATTATATACTTAATTTTGACTAAAAGGTACTTTCAAGCAATACTTAACTATGTTAATAAGTGTTGTACTCAATAAAGGAATAATGATATAACCTTCACAAATGCGTGATTGTCAACTCTTCTTACAAGCAGATGTTTTAATTTAATTACTGTACGTTGTTATGATTACTTTATTTGATCGTTGACTCATGACCTGAGTATTCCTTTAACATTATCCATGATCTATATCACTATTTAACAAGTTACATATTTATTATAAATTGATACGTTAAGGGACAATATACGAAAAATAAACAGAAAACATAAATTTATTAGACTGCATTCATAATCCTAAATAAAGTAGTAACAATAAGATTAAAACTTAAACTATATATCCAAAATGGTGTTTATATAAGCTAACTTTTTGGGTGACAGAATAATTAATAGAGACTTATGGGTTATCTAGCATTCCTTATAGGTGGATTCGATTCAATAATATTTTTTCAACAAATTATTAAAGTTAACCTGAATCGTCTTTTTTTTTTTCTGAATCTAATCGAGTTGAGTCTGAGGTAAAATATAAATAAGTCGATCGGGTCAATCCCGAACCGATGACTTGGCCTAGTAACTTTATACACTGCCGACCTACCCATACAAAACTATTCCAAGTAATACTGACTTTCACCATTTTGCTAGAAGCTGAGCCACCCGCCAATATATTTTATATATAGAGAAAATGACCTGATATATCTCTTAACTTTGTCATTTAGAGCTGATATAACCCTCGTAATGAAAGTAGCTCATATATACCCTTATCGTTATACAAATGACTCACACACACACATATATGTTTGTTTGTTTTTTGTTTTTTCCATATTCTGAACTTGAACTTGAAATATCTGATTAAGGAAGGAGCGGTTTCATCCGGTACACCACATCTTTTTTATGGAATATATATATATATATATATATATATGTTTAATAAGAAAATGAAACGAAAAAGAGCACGCTATCCCTTAGCTAGGAATCTTCTTGGTTGCTGCAGTTGTGGAAAAAAATGACTTAATAGTTTGCATAAATAGTGAGTCCCCTATGATAAACAAAAACTATACATACATATTGTGCAATCTGAAAGCTACATTTAATTTTCCATCACAAACTTTTAACTGATTAAAAAAAATGGAGCGGCGGGTGAATGAAGCAGTTTTCAGGGGAGATGTTGAAGCCATTCAAAAACTCATTGAAGAAGATTCCAACATAGTAAGACAAAGCATTGAGGGTTCATTACAACACACCATATTGCACCTTGCAGCTAGACTTGGCCATGTTGAATTGGTGAGGGAGATTGTGAAGTTGTTCCCGGAGATGGTGTCCGCGGAGAATCGGGATCAGGAGACGCCCTTACATGAAGCATGTAGAGAAGGGAGAGTTGAAATTGTGAAAATTCTGGTTGAGAACGATCCATGGATTGCTTATAAGACAAATTTGTGGGATAAGAGTGTGCTTTATGTAGCATGTGAGAGAGGGAGGATTGAAGTGGTTAAACATTTCTTACTTAATAATAATATCCACATGTTGTTGATGCTTGAAGTTGATATGCCCACTACTTCACTACATGTTGCAGCTTCATCAGGCCATACAGGTAAAATATTACATTCCGCAATTTTACATGTTCAAACTTCGAGTAATACTCTCTATAATGATGGTGTTCGGGTTAGCTATTGATCATAAGTACCATATACTTGTTACCTTCTATATATCTGAGGCGTAATTAATTTGGATTTTGAATTTATGAGTGTTGGATTCTAAATTTGCTTATTTAGGTATATATAAATTGTACCCTCTTTTATTCTAGGAAAATTATTACTTATCTCTAATTAATAAGCATAGATAAAAGTTGTTCTTGACTAAAATCAGTTATTTTGAGTTAGGTTTATATGACTCAATGGTGATAGGCAATTTGGGTAAAGAATATTTGTTCTATACATAAAAGAGAAGGAAAGACTAGTCTTTAAAGTGTATTTGTTCTATATATACACGGGTAGAAGCATGAAGATTTTAATACTCAAAATGATTATAGATAATCACGAGGATTTTAGCCTTCAAAAATAAAATAGTAGCATAAAATTTAAAATTAAATTCCTTAAACTGCTTGTTCATTATTCTTAATCAGAAAATAAAAAACAAAACTTGATATAGATAGAAAAAGTAAATAAACAAAAAAAAACCAATTATTCCAAAGTCACAAATAAATTCATTGTCATATGTTCCTAAGTAATTTAATCCTCTCACAATATTTGAAGTATATAATTTTTTCCTCCCAAGATAAATCTGATACCTTTGTTAGAATAACAATACTTCAAACCTCGACAACATTCAAACACAAAAATTAATGCAATACAAACAAAAGTTCCTATGTATACCTAATAATTTTTTAAAAAAAAATATAAACAACATCCCTTCATCTTCTTTTATTCATAATTTAACTCAAAAGTCATGGATTCAAATTCTACACACCAACTAAAAAAATAAATAGAAGTTGCTCATGCGAAATTATGTGTCAGTTTGATTGTTTGGTTGCATGGAATAAAACAAAAGTAAATATTACTCCCTACTCATAAACAAAACAAAAACAGAAATCTTAATCATGCCACTAGAAAGAGCAGATCATTTGTCCTCTTGCCTTAGTCATTCGGACCATATGTATCTAATTAATTTGGAAATTTAACACTTGATTATGAAATAATCTACAAAATTCCTAAAACATATACTTAATTTAGACTAAAAGGTTCTGTCATCTGACAATTATATACCCCACCATATATCCTTCCAAAACAATACTTAACTATGTCTATGTCAATAAAATTACCCTATTTTTACAAGTGAACAAGATAGGGACGAACACAACAATAAATAATTGTACAAAAAGTAATATGTTAAGTCATTTTTGACTTATTTTAAGTTATTTATTATATTTGTCAAACACTTTCAGAAGTTAAAAACTGATTTAAAAGTATATTTGACCAACTTTTAAGCCAATCCAAACACCCTCTTAGAACCCGTTTGGATTGACTTAAAAAAGTAGCTTTTAAGTCAAAAATAAAAAGTCAAATTGAAATGACTTTTAAGTCAAAAAATAAAAAGTAGGGA
Source organism: Solanum lignicaule (assembly GCA_029582545.1). NCBI lineage: Eukaryota > Viridiplantae > Streptophyta > Magnoliopsida > Solanales > Solanaceae > Solanum > Solanum lignicaule. The sequence goes on from JAJOOF010000689.1 coordinate 33,859, forward strand.
GAGACCTACTTTTGGTTTCTGACTTATTTTAAGTCATTTTTACCTTGTCAAACACTTCGTAACTTATTTTAAGTTGTTTTTTATATTTTTATATTTGTCAACATTTCCAGAAGTCAAAAACTGATTTAAAAGTAGATTTAACCAACTTTTAAGCCAATCCAACTGGGCTCTTAGTCATTCGGACCATATGTATCTAATTAATTTGGAAATTTAACACTTGATTATGAAATAATCTACAAAATTCCTAAAACATATACTTAATTTTGACTAAAAGGTGCTTTCATCTGACAATTATATACCCCACTATATATCCTTCCAAAACAATACTTAACTATGTCTATGTTAATAAAATTACCCTATTTTTATAAGTGAACAAAATAGGGACGAACACAACAATAAATAATTGTACAAAAAGTAATATTTTAAGTTATTTTTGATTTATTTTAAGTTATTTATTATATTTGTCAAACACTTTCAGAAGTCAAAAACTGACTTAAAAGTATATTTGACCAACTTTTAAGTCAATCCAAACACCTTCTTAGAGCCGTTTGGATTGGCTTAAAAAAGTAGTTTTTAAGTCAAAAATAAAAAGTCAAATTGAAATGATTTTTAAGTCAAAAAATAAAAAGTAGGGAAGACCTACTTTTGGTTTCAGACTTATTTTAAGTCATTTTTACCTTGTCAAACACTTCGTAACTTACTTTAAGTTATTTTTTATATTTGCCAAATATTTCTAGAAGTCAAAAACTGACTTAAAAGTAGGTTTGACCAACTTTTAAGCCAATCCAAACACCCTCTTAGAGTCCGTTTGGATTGGCTTAAAAAGTAATTTTTAAGTCAAAAATAAAAAGTCAAATTGAAATGACTTTTAAGTCAAAAAATAAAAAGTAGGGGAGACCTACTTTTGGTTTCTGACTTATTTTAAGTCATTTTTACCTTGTCAAACACTTCGTAACTTACTTTAAGTTATTTTTATATTTGCCAAACATTTCTAGAAATCAAAAACTGACTTAAAAGTAGGTTTGACCAACTTTTAAGCCAATCCAAACACCCTCTTAGAGCCCGTTTGGATTGGCTTAAAAAAATAGTTTTTAAGTCAAAAATAAAAAGTCAAATTGAAATGACTTTTAAGTCAAAAAATAAAAAGTAAGGGGAGACCTACTTTTGGTTTCTGACTTATTTTATGTCATTTTTACCTTGTCAAACACTTCGTAACTTATTTTAAGTTACTTTTTATATTTGTCAAACACTTCCAGAAGTCAAAAATTGACTTAAAAGTCGGTTTGACCAACTTTTAAACCAATCCAAACGGGCTCTTAGTCATTCGGACCATATGTATCTAATTAATTTGGAAATTTAACACTTGATTATGAAATAATCTACAAAATTCCTAAAACATATACTTAATTTTGACTAAAAGGTGCTTTCATCTGACAATTATATACCCCACTATATATCCTTCCAAAACAATACTTATCTATGTCTATGTTAATAAAATTACCCTATGTTTTATAAGTGGACAAGATTGGGACCAACACAACAACAAATAATTGTACAAAAAAGTAATATATGTCGTACCATAATTTGGTGTAATGTTTGTAAATGATAGAGCCATCACAATTAATGCGTGATTGTCAACTCTTCTTAGAAGCATATGTTTTAATTTAATTACGCACGTTGTTATAATTATTATTACTCATTTATTTTATAGTTGACTCATGACCTTAGTACTCAACTCAGCTCTTTAACAAGTTGTATTCATATTAAATTGATACGTTAAGGGACAATAATAAGAAAAGAAAACATAGTGTGAATACGATATGAAACGAATAATAATTAGTTTTAAGTTATAAATGAAGGCAGTAAATTTGTTAAAACTTCATTCTAAATCCTAAATAAAGTAGTAACAATTAGATCTTAAGTTTCTATAAGAATTCTTCACCAGTATAATTAGTTGAACTCACAAATTAAACTACATATCCAAAATGGTGTTTGTATAGGTTAGCTCTAAAGTTTTGGTTGGCGAAAAAATTACTGGGTTTATGGGTCATCTAGCATTCCGTATGGGTGGATCCAACTTAATAATATTTTTCCAACAAAGTTAATTTGAATCGGTCTATTTTCTGAATCAAATCGAATTGAGTTGAGTAAAAATATAAATAAGTCGAATCAATCCGGAGCCGGTGACTTGGCGACGCCCTTACATGAAGCATATAGAGAAGGGAGAGTAGAAATTGTGAGAATTCTGGTTGAGAATGATCCATGGATTGCTTATAAGACAAATTTGTGGGATAAGAGTGTGCTTTATGTAGCATGTGAGAGAGGGAGGATTGAAGTGGTTAAGTATTTGTTACATAATAATAATAATATGCACATGTTGTTGATGCTTGAAGTTGATATGTCCACTACTTCACTACATGTTGCAGCTTCATCAGGCCATACAGGTAAAATATTACATTCCGCGATTTTACATGTTCAAACTTCGAGTAATACTCTCTATAATGATGGTGTTCGGGTTAGCTATTGATCATAAGTACCATATACTTGTTACCTTCTATATATCTGAGGCGTAATTAACTTGGATTTTGAATTTATGAGTGTTGGATTCTAAATTTGCTTATTTAGGTATATATAAATTGTACCCTCTTTTATTCTAGGAAAATTATTACTTATCTCTAATTAATAAACATAGATAAAAGTTGTTCTTGACTAAATTCAGTTATTTATTACTTACACAAATAAATGATTTAGCAATAATTATTTTAGCGCAATAATATAATATGGATATTTATAACCACTATTCTATATATTTATTGTTTTAGCAACTTAGAATATAATAACATTAATTCAATTACCACTAAATATTTTTATGACAATATATATTATCACTAAAAGGAAAATCTATCTTTTTTTGTTGTAGTGTATTATCAATGGCGTGTTGGATTTGAGTATTTGGTCATAATTAATCAAAAGGGAATTGGACTCCTAATTAATGGTGTCGGTAGGAGCAAGTTTCATAGAATAGACAAATGTAGTTGACATATTAAAGTAGATATTAGCTTCATCAAAGTAGAAAAAAATACTGATCGGAGATGAGAAAATAATTTTCATCATGTCAAAAGAGCACGTAAAATTGATTTTTTGGACACATTTAATTCTTATTATTTCGTAACACCTAACTTTGTATATGACGTTGACGGCTGTGGAAATTTTTTTTTTCCAATTATTATTGCGATTTAGGTATTCAAGGGATGATGTGATAATACATACATCATGTCTTGAAGATGATATTATTATTATATGGCCAAATCCATCAATGGCCCCTAAAGTTGGCATCAAGTTTCATATAGACATCTCAACTGTGCGATGTTCATTTTAGACACCTCATGTAGGGTCCCGCTATATTCTTTTGACACTTTTTTTACAATAAGAAAAAAGGTGAAGGAGAGTGTAATACACTCGTTGATGACGTGACAAACAACGAATTAAATGATTACATGTGTTATTTTAAGTTAAAAATTATTTTAAAATCTATTTAGTAAATAAAATAAAAATATTATTCTAAATAAAACAATTTAGCCCCTCCCCCCATGGTAGTTGTCTTCTCTACTATACCCAACATTTTTTTCTTAATTTGCTCTTTAAAACTGTTTTAGATTCTTTTTTTCTTTCTATTTTAGTGTTGTTTTGAGAGAAAGAGAGAGGAGGAGGGAGACAAGGAGAGAAAGAAAGAAAAAGTATAAAATATGAGTGTTGTTATTCATTTTTTTCGGCGAAAAGGTGAAATCAATCGGAAATCGTCTTTTTTCACACACTCTATATCTCTTTAGTGCTTTTTTCTTTTCTTTTACTATTTTTCTTTCTTTTTAGTGTTGTTTTGTCACGACCCGAGCCTACACCCTGGACGTGGCCGGCTCTCGAGAACCATTGCTGGTCCCCAAGCGAACCCTCATCCTGGCTGACTACAAGCGGGAAAACTGATTCAAGCATACAAAAGCTTAAAACTGAAATAAAAGTTCATAAAACTTAAATACAACTTTAAGTCCAAAGAAAACTCTGTATAATAAAATATATACAACTCGCCATAAAAAGGCAACTTTAGTCTTTAAAACATTTAACAAAATAAATGAAGACTTCTAACACTTTACTGTCTATCTATGAAGCCTCTAAATGACATTGATGGAAGTCGGGACAAGACCCACGACCTCCTAACAACTGAAAGTAAATGGAATCCTCCGGAAGAAAGGAGGCTCACCATATCTAACTTGAACTCCATGTGACATCAACAAAGCTCCTGTTGATGATCCTGAATATCTGGATCTGCATCATGAAAAGATGCAGGTCAAATGGCTCAGTACGTGGAATGTACGAGCATGTAAGGGGAATTCTAAAGCATAACATAAGCTTGAAAAGAATCTGAATGAAACTGAAGAACTTACCTGGCTCAACTCAACTCAACATAATTGAACTCATTTCAATATAAAGTAGTTTAAAACAAGTGCAATATAAAGAAAAAGGAAAATTGTTTAAAACAGGATGTTAACTCATAATCATAATATCATAAAAGGCATACCATGCTCCTTCTCAAAGTCTACTTGTGCAATGCATGAATGAAGTCCCATACCCCCATTCATACTAAGCAGAACCCCTTGAGGAACCATGAAAATACTATTGTGGGAGTTTCTCTAACCGACAACCATCACTTAAGAACTATAGTGATGATACAGCGTTATTAGCCCCACGCTGCCCGGGCCATCCTATACCTTGCTGTGGTATAGGACCTGAACTACTAAGTGGATCCACTAGTCTATGTGAAAAGGATTCATCTAAAAAGTATGACCCTTTTCTACCCATGATGGCTACATGGTTTATGGCGGCTCGGGGTTTTCTGAACCCTCCCCCATATCGGTGCTCAATACTACTCCCGAAAAATACTAGCTCTTTATGCTTTAAAAACATACTTCTTTCTGTGATTTGAGATTAGTGCTCAAAAACTTAGCTCAAAGGCTATCTTGGAAATCTCAGTTTCCCTGCTTGCTTCATTTAGAAAGTTATTACTCTTTAATGAAAACTAGCCCGAATGCCCTTTGGAAATCTCAGTTTCCGTTCTTATTTAAATGTGAAAACATTTTAAATCTCTTTGGGAATACTTAGTCCCCATATACTTTTTGAAGAAAAGAACTTTAACTTTACTCTTTACTAAACTCAAAACTTAAGTCTTAAAACAAAGTTAAACGTTTATAAAATACTTCTTAAAAATATGGTTCATGCCGAATTATGGGCATGCATGAATGACTCAATGCAAGGTTTTCAATAACCATAGATAGAACTCAAATACTTGGAACTCAAGAACTTCAATGATACTACTCATTTCAAGAATGCTCAAATCAAAGTACATGCGAAATTATGACCATGAACTACTCAACTCAATGACTCAAAGATACTTCTTATCTCAAGACTGTTCGACTTATAATATTCATGCAGAATTATGAGCATGAAATATTCAACTCAAGTACTCAAAGATATTTCTCAAAAGGGATTAGGAACTCAACACTTAAAGGCTTAGAGCTTGAAGATACCACTTTTCTGAAAGATGCTCAACTTACGAAGTTCATGCGAAATTATAGGCATGAAACAACTCGACTCGATGGTCTACATAACTATATGGAACTCATGTATACGAATCTTTTTATTCTCTGACTTACTTCCTCAAAACTTAGTTCAAATCGATAGTTGACCTCAAAGGATTCACAATTGAACTCAAATGCTTTTTTGAACTCTACTCTTAACTCTCTCTTGAATGTGAATTATGAATTCAAGAGTTATAGTTATGAAAGATCTCATGATGACAAGGTAGACTCATGAATACATTATTCTCACTCTCATACTCACTTGCTCGAGTCTTGAAACAAGTTATTAGAATTTGTAGAAGACTCCTCAAAAAGACTTAAAGGACTTTCTTAGAATGTTCGAAAGAATTCTCAAAAACTTAACTCTTAACTATACCATGAATGTGATTTATGAATTCAAGGTTGTGATTTGTGATAGAAAAGGTTTCATGATGTTTAGGAATGATTTTAGATAGCTAAACATGAAAAAAGATTGAAAGTCAATATCTGAAGGTGGCTCCGCGTCGCGGAGAAACATTAAAATTTTGGTTTCGAAAACGACTTTTGAGGCAGAACACTTTATGTCAGCTCTGCGACGCGAAACAGAAATTCTCAAATCTGAGAAGTAGTTGCGCAACGCGGAGGGGATTCCAAATTTCGACCAACGAAATTTCTTTTTCTTTTCCTAACCCCAATTCGCCTAACTTCGATTCTTTTTCTCAATCTCTCTTTAGATTTAAATATCCAGCACAAGAACACAATAATCTAACTCTAAAAACTCTATAAATCGACACATTAACCTCAAGAACTCTTCAATCTCAGCCCAATTCAAGAACGAAAGCAAATTCATGAATACATAACAAGAACATCAAAGCTTCGACTTTTTTATAACGAATTTAAAGCTGAAATTAACATGATTGACGTGTGGGTGAACAAACCCAACACTATGAAAGCTTACATACCTGAAAGAACCATCTTGTTGTAGCACTTGAAGGAAAATCTTGAGAGATGAACCCTAGCCTTAGCGTTTCTTGAATTTCTTGAGTATAGAATCTTTGGAGTGAATGAGAGGGTTTAGATTTAAGAAAAATGATTTTCTACCCTTTTAGGGTAATTTAGATGACCTCCTAAGGGTTTTTAGGACTAAAATACCTCTAAAGAAATAATTAAAACGAGTTGGGAGTCGGAAAGATCTTTCACCAAGCAGTGAGGTCCGTGTTGGCTCCGCGTCGCGGAGCTGCTGCAAGATTTGCGCGATGTTAGTAAATTTGTCATAGCTTTTTATTCAGAGCTCGAAATTGAGCAAACTCTGTGGCGTTGGAAAGAGGACTCGAAGGGCTTTAATTTTCTATCTTGAAACTCACCTAACTCATCCTGTACTAGGATTTATAGTCGTTTGAAGTTGAGCTAAAACTTAAGAAAAACTAGGAATGACTTGAATGCTTTTCTCTTTGGTTCTTCTTGGAACTCAAGGTGCTACATCTAGAGACCCTAATACTCAAGAAATTTTAAATTCCTTGCAAAAATCTCACTCACTACGAAGAACGGTTCAAGTCTTAGCTCAAAAATTTTCTGGGTGTTACATGTTTTGTGGGAAGAGAAGAGGGAGAGGAAGAAAGAAGGAGGGATCAAATATCAACTATGGGTGTTGGTATTCATTTATCCGGCAAAAAAGGTAGAGGGAAGTGATGGTAAATTTAGAAAAGTAATACAATGAAGAAGAAAAAATTGACTTAAAAACGAATTTGAATCAAAAATTCGACCTCCATTGAAGGAGTTTAAGCTTGAAAAAATGGTGGGAGATGGTGACTTGAAAATTGGAGAAGAAGAAGAGAAAATAAAAAAAAATTGGCTATAAGCCTTTCACAAGCTAGTGTTGAGTGTATCACACTCACTTTGACATGTCAGCAAAAAGTGTCAAAATGACACAACAGGACCCTACATGAGGTGTCTAATGAACATCGATCAGTTAAGATGTCTAAGTGAAATTTGGTGTCAACTTTAGGGGGCATTGATGGGTTTGGCCTTATTATATTTAATACTATAACTTAAGAGCGAAGACATGTATAGTTACCTATAATTATATTATTTTTTTGTTTTTTAACGTATCAACATAAACAGTGGAAAAAATAGTACGTAACATATATATATATATGCTAACTTGGATCATTGCTATATTTTTTCCTCAGTAAATTTTAGGAATAGCAAACATAAAAATCATATTAGCGCTCTATAGCTACAGTTTTGTTATTTGCGTTTCATAGCAAACATAATTTGTTATTATGTTTGTTATGGAACATCTAATTTGTATAAAATCCCGGCGATTTGTATAAATCGGGCATTTGTGTTTATATATATATATATATATATATATATATATTCTTTGTGTTAGCGAGATTAGGAGAAAGAGGAGAGAGGCAGAGAGTGGAGAGAGATGAATTGTATATGCATAGCGATTAGATAATTGTATATATGTAACTACTATGTATATGTATCATTGATTGTGTTTGTATATCTGCATTAAATTTGAATTTGTATACAATTGAATCGAGTTAAGACAATCGAATATCTCTCTCGCTTCATACAAACACAAATTATACATTGTATTTGTATAATTTGTGTTTGTATAAAACGAGAGAGAGAGAGAGAGAGAGAATGACAAAAGAAAACTGGGCAAGGGAAGATTTGTATTAGTATAATTATAAATGTGTAGGACAGAGATATATGTATTTGTATTTGTATATACACACTCTCTCGCTTTATACAAACACAAACACAATTTATACATTGGCGAGGGAGAGAATTGAGAGTGACGAGCGAGATTCAGGGGAGAGAGGCGAGAATGGCGATGTCTTTGCTACAAATTAGAATTAAATGAAACTGTAGTTATAACATTTATTTTGAATTAATAGTTTGCTATAATGTACAATTTTTTTTTTTTATACATATACAATTTTGATCATTGCTACTTAACTATTCTCATAGCTCATAATTGTCTAACTATATCGTAACATAATTTCGGTAAAAGCCCGATTAAATTTTCATGCTAAACAATGGTATATTCTTTTTATTCGTTTCATTTTACTTGATCTTTATTAATTTTATATTATTTCCCTAAACTTATTTTATTAAATTGTTTTTATTAATTATATTTCAAAATTTTAATTCAACTACTATTATATTATATAGTTACTTAATATTAAGAATAATCATGATTTAAAAAATAATTAATTTATTTGAACTTATTAAAATAAACAAGTAAAAGAATTATTTTAATATAAAAATCAAATCAAATAAAAATGCGAAAGTAAAACTAAAAGGATGGTATCTATTTTCAAATGTTCAGACGGCGTAAGTCTACGTCTTGGCCAATTCCTTATTAAGAACGAGTCTCCTATCGTTATCCTCTTTTCTTTTTATTTAATTTGGGAAATTTGTGCTTTTATTCTATGAAAATATTTATAATTTTTAATTAGATTCTTGTGATAATAATCAATTATACATATATAAACCTTCCATTAATAGAATTGTGCACTTTTGATCATTTTCTACGCGTGGATCTTTATAAATTTAATAAATTATTAATGACATAATACATAAATATGTCATTTAACTTGGCTTTAGTGTCCTCCAACTTTGGGTGCGCATTCAAACTTGTACAAAATTGAACAAGTGTGACAATTATCATGATCAAGTGATCCTTATTTTGTCCAAAAAAAAAACATTAATTGCAGAAGTAGTGAAGGAATTGGTTAAAGTTCGACCTGATTTTGCTTGGAAAAAGGATGAGCTGATGAATGGTTGCAGTCCTTTACATATAGCATGCAGCAAAGGCCACTTAGATATAACAAGAGAATTGTTAAAGCTTGATATGGACCTTTCTGGTTTACAAAATAATGAAGGCAGAACTCCACTTCATTGGGCAGTCATTAAAGGAAAAGTGAACATTATTGCTGAGATACTCTCAGTGAGTCTTGAATCTGCTGAAATGATAACAAAACATGGAGAGACAATTCTTCATTTGGCTGTAAAGAACAATCACTTTGAAGTTCTCAGGTTCTTGATTGAGACTCTTGATGTTTCAAATCTCATGAATTTTCAAGATACTGATGGAAATACAATTCTACATTTGGCTACTGTTAGGAAACTCACCATTGTAAGTTTTCTTTATCCCGGATGTTTTCATTTTATGTGAAGGTGTTTGATACACAGAGTTTAAGACATAGATGAATCTTTTCTAAAAGTGAACCCAACTTTTAACGGATGAGACTTATTTAAAAGCTCAATGGCATATTTGACCATTTTCCCTTAATTTGATAACTAATTATGATTGATGAAATTAGTTTCCTGGATTGCAGAACAGAGTTGCACTAATTGTATACAAAAGCTAAAAACTAATTATACATGACTTGTTCTCTCTTCAGATGATTATTTATATACTTAAGCTTGGTGTTGAAGTAAATGCTTTGAATCAAAAAGGACATACAGCATTAAATGTAGTTGAAGCAGATGAAAGTAACTCTGGTGTTCTTGCAATCATCCCTGCATTACTAGAAGCCGGTGCCAAAAGATGTGACCAATTACCACCAAATTTTCAAGACATCCAACAGGTAGATGCATCACCAATTTTGGGATCATCATGGCAAAGAAGAACTACTGGTTTTCACTCTCCATCCTCATTATCTCAACATTCTTATTATAATAATCATCATCATCAAAGGAAGCATAATTATCGCGGTACAAGGACAAAAAAAATCAAGCTCCAAAGTGAAGGTCTAAGAAATGCAAGAAAAACAATAACAATTGTTGCCGTACTAATAGCAACTGTGACATTTGCTGCTGGTATTAATCCTCCTGGTGGATTTAATCAAGGAAATGGAAAAGCATTATTAGGTAAAAAACCGGCCTTTAAGGTGTTTTTGGTATGTAACATTGTGGCACTTTTCCTTTCCCTTGGAATTGTTAATGTCCTTGTTAGTGTTATCCCATTCAAGAGACGAACAATGATGAAATTAATGGTGGCAACACACAAAGTAATGTGGATTTCTACATTATTTATGGCATCCGCTTATATAGCTGCAATATGGTCAATATTGCCACAAGGAAAGGGGGATTATTGGGTGTTAATTGAAGTTGTGATCATAGGAGGAGGGTGCACTATGGCTGTGTTTCTAAGTTTGGGGATTTTGTTAGTGAGACAATGTAAAAGGAAGAGTGATTGGAGAAAAAAAAAAGAGGATCATAAGAGGATGAAAGAAGGAAGTCCTAAAAGTAATACAAGTACAGTTCAAGAAATGAAAGTGGTGAATAAAGAAAGTCATGAAGGTAGTACCAACTCAGACATTGATAGCTCAGATCATGGTTACCATTTGTTTTAATTACCTGCATTCATAGATCTATTCTTGTAAGTCTTTAAAGTAGAAAATTATGTATTAGTTTCGGAAACAGCCTCTCTATCTCCACAAAGTAGTGGTAAGGTCTGCTTACAACCCTATATTTAGTGGGATTTCACTGGGAATGTTGTTGATATACTTTAAGTTTCTAATATGACAGATGCTATTAGTTTGGCTTTAGTGTTGTGTTCTCCTCTATTCGTGATTACCTTAAACCAATACAGTTTAATTTATAAATGTGGTTGGTGTTATGTTTTTTTGGAGAGATGCATGCAAGCAGAAAATATGAATGAAAAATGTTCTCATATATATAAATTTTAATAAACATAAGCAAACTAGTAGACAACTCCTATTGTTAAAGCTATTTTAATTTTTACCCAATACAATTAATACAAATGATAACCTTGATCTGAGCTATCAACATCTGAATTGCTACCATCTTCATGACTTTCTCTCTTCACCACTTTCATTTCTTCAACTCTACTTGTATTACTCTTTGGACTTTCCTCTTTCATCTTCTTATGATGTTCCTCTCTTTTTTTTCTCCAATCACTCTTCCTTTTACATTGTCTCACTAACAAAATCCCCAAACTTAGAAACACAGCCATAGTGCACCCTCCCCCTATGATCACAACTTCACTTAGCACCCAATAATCCCCCTTTCCTTGTGGCAATATTGACCATATTGCAGCTATATAAGCGGATGCCATAAATAATGTAGAAATCCACATTACTTTGTGTGTTGCCACCATTAATTTCATCATTGTTCGTCTCTTGAATGGGATAACACTAACAAGGACATTAACAATTCCAAGGGAAAGGAAAAGTGCCACAATGTTACATACCAAAAACACCTTAAAGGCCGGTTTTTTACCTAATAATGCTTTTCCATTTCCTTGATTAAATCCACCAGGAGGATTAATACCAGCAGCAAATGTCACAGTTGCTATTAGTACGGCAACAATTGTTATTGTTTTTCTTGCATTTCTTAGACCTTCACTTTGGAGCTTGATTTTTTTTGTCCTTGTACCGCGATAATTAT